>CAKAJA020000948.1:0-23884 GCA_916610235.2 Lasioglossum morio
ATCTGGAACAAAGATTTTTATGCACGCTTTCGTTTTGTTTAACATTTTTATGGGGAACTAGAATTTTTCGATCAAGTGCGTGCGGCATTATCATCGCATGCGATCCGATAAATATTTATCGCCTACTCTCTGGCAGCCTTTTTTCTATGCTTTTTATTAAATTTATTCTCTTGCCTCTGGCTATGGTCATTGATCTCGACGCTCGTTCTATCTAGATCATCGCGTAAAAGTAATTCTGATTTGTCTGTTTTAACGATACAGGTTATAGCAACAAACGTTGCCCATATTTCAAGTTATTCTTTTCAATATACAGCGGATCTTTATGCAAAATAAACTGTTTCTAGCTGATTCGCAACTCCGTGTAATGAAGTAGAAATTTAGTTTCTTTTTTAATATGTTTAATTAGACCTATTCGTTTCTTTCGTAAATGAATAAACAAACAGCCTCGAAATGAGCACCCCACCACAAGAACAGCATGAACTCGAAATAAACTTCCTATTGCAAAAACACTCTGAATTAATGGTACATGTAATTTTGCTCTGTTTCATTGCACCGTTCTCGATCACGACCAACTGCATTTGGAAAAACGCAATTACGAAGATAGTCGGATAACGGACATGTTAATTCACCAACACCGAAACTATCTGCACAAACAGAAACACGTACACGCGTGCAGTCCTCCGTAACGGCGGGTTCCTTTGAGTGACAAAAATGTCTGCAAAATTACTGCACCGTTCCCGTACAATTTCGCTTAAAATCCGAAACATTCTGCGGACGGTGCATCTCCTATTTTCCTACAGCATCAGCAGCAAAAGCAGACACATCAAGAGCATAACTCCGTGTTTTTATTCCCGCGTGTAATGAAATCGCTCGTCCGCTGACATGTTCCCGCTGTTAAATATGTTTCATCCGTGAAATATCGGTGGTTCGTTTGCGGTGCAAATGAGCCACGTCTCTTCAATGCTACCTAATAAATCGATAATTCTGTGTTGAGGTGGGATTCTCCTTTGAACGTCTGAACGCAGCGTTTTGCTATTCATACTACATTTGTCGTAGCTCTTTGCCGTACCTCTGGAGTCTGGACGCACAAGTTTGCGTTCCTATGATGCAATTTGATATGTCTTTCGTTGTGTTTCACTTGCGAAGAAAAGCGTAAGAGTATCGCCCAAACTCAAACACGTTCGACGCACACTATTGCGTTCGTATTTACGTTTCGAGACCTCTGAATATTCTGCCAGACCTAAACGCAAGCGTTTTTACACATTGAGTAAATAAAAAGAAGAGTTTCGTAGCTATCATAGTTCCGTAAGTTTGTTGAAATATTTCTGTTGTTTAAAACAGCGGAGAGATAGCAACGTTTTTCAATTTAGAATGTCAGTAAAATTCGCTTACTTTCAAATGTATAATTTTCAAAAATTAAAATTACAATCAGAACAATAATAATACCTAGCCGAGTTCTCTCCTAACCCTATCATAACTCCTGGAAACGTCTTCGAACCATTTCAACCCCTGAAATCTTCCTACAACTTTCCCCTTTCCCGGTTTTATTAATTTTTACTCCAAACGCTGCATTTTGGCTTCGAGTTCTGTGAAATTAACTGTTCCTGCATTTCTAAATGTCTTAATCTAGAATTAAAAAGCTAATTTTGTCTCGCTGTCTACTTCCCTTTTTATCGAGATTCAAATGCAAAAATTCATCGCTTCCGAATGGCAATCGGGATGTCATCGTCGCCGGGATCGATTTCCCATCGTTTAAATTTTTTAATTCGTCGTTACCGATCAAGTGGATACATTAACTCTGACGAATGTCGACCGTTAATTGTGACCGGAATGAATCTGATACGTGGATTTTACGACCTAGAACATATATCTGGAGCACGTTAAAAAACGCTTCGGGGGCTGAAGGACCCATAAAGTCACCGGCTCGATAAATTGTTATCGACCTCATGGAAACTGAAACTTTATGGTTTCCTCGTGCCTAGAGCCTTTAACCCAGGATGGCCAATGTCTCGACTTTTATAGCGCTGTTCGCTCGGCTCGGTGCAATCAAAAACGCTGCTGTAAACTCTCTGACGCAGTTTTGTTGGAACAATCTTTGTTATGATGGTGCAGCCGCGGTCATAATGCAGTAACATTCAGTAGTTGGATAAACTGCGACTCCAGGAGAGATAAATTCTATTGGAAATTCTAGTTGGAGATAGTCGATGCGTTCGATCAAATCTTTTACTAGATTATAGCATTTTTTAAGTTGCAACTTGCATCTCTCTCTCCAGCCATCTTTGTCCATATTTTCCTCGAACAAATTTTATCTCCGTTGCTTCAAAACTCCAGTTTCGAGGATACAATTTTCTCTACATGAATGTACAGTGACTCGGATTAATATTCGGATGCTCTAAAAAGGATGATAACTTGTTTAATATTGTTTAATACGATTTGAACTTTTTTGGGAAGCTAGAGCTAAATTTTTTAAACAATTGCAATTGATCGGAATTGTAGAAAAAAAAAACTGAAAGTTGCATTTTACGACTTCTTTATTAGCCTGAGCCTATATTGAAAATTTAAAAAATACTTTTAGTATTTTTTCTACGATTCCGGTCAATTACAATTTTTGAAAAAATTTCCCAAAAAAGTTGAAATCGCATAGTACAATATGTATTAAAAAAGTTATCGTCTTTTTTCGAGCGTCCGAATATTAATCCGAGTCACTGCATGTACCCAGAGAAAATAAATGAATCAATGATAATTTATACTTCAAACGGAATTCAGCTATGCACCATTATACATTACTGCTATAAATCGATTACAAGTCTCGGAACAGATCCAATTTGATCACTGCTCGAAATTCAGCCGCTTTCGCATAACTAACAGGACATATTTGTCAACGCAAAGTCACCGGCGTCGAACTCGGCATCCTCGGCGGCAAGATTTAGCATCCAGCAGCTCACTCGATGATCCCAGCAGCTAAACCATGTTGTAAGAACACACATAACTCCCGTAACAGTCAGAAACAGAGTAAGCTCCTCGCAGACAGCGCTCGCGCTTCATTGCCACGGTAAAGTGGAATACTTAATACGGCTCGAATCTGCATGCAAATGAAATTTCTCGGAAGCCGGAAGCCGCCGAAGCATTCGAATGCTTTGAATATTTTTACGTAGTTGGAAAACGAAGTGATCTTTAACCGGGTTAACAATTAACGAGAGTGGTTCCATGTTTCTCGAATGATGAAGGAGAAAAGAATATTAGAATGCGAATCACCGTTGACGGATTACCGTTCCCGTGTGTCAACGGAATGCAATTTCCGTCGTTTCTTAAGGATGAAATATCGCCGTGGAATCTAGAAGAGCGGACGGCGGAAATTACACGTGAACGCCGAACAAAAGAATCGTCCCTTACCAAACGATTCGAATCTCCGGTTCCCTTCGCTGCTTATTCTTATCCCCTTTCGATGCCAGAACGTCAGAAACATCGGAACGTGTTTCTTCACTTTCTATCATAGTTTTTTGAACCCCTTTTTCAGTTCCATTGTGCTCCTATGATAGATTTCTGCCTCGTGATGCGAGAAATGTGAAGGTTTTGAGGCGAACAAAAAGTTTCATAGAGCAAAAACTGGGAAATCGAAATTTATGCTGGTCGATTTTTTACACCTCTCGGATGATCGTGTAGAGCTTTTAAAAAAGTTCTTTTGTTACATGTGCCTTGTCTTGAACGTCTTGGCAACGGTCATAGATTATAAACTATTACAGTTGCAACAAACAGTGAAAGACACAGTGAAACCTGCAACAGTCACCGAACCAGAAAAGTTTCATTTCCTTAAAAGAAGGGCTCGGCTCCGGCAGGTACGCTAAGCGTTTGATCCCCGGCAGAGAAAGTATTAAGTATTCATCGCTCGCCGGTGCATTCGTAGCAAGATCGTCTGAAATATTAATCATTTAATAAGTGAAAAGTGATTACCGAGTATCCTTTGGCTTCTGCTCGCAGGATCAGAGATTCTGGGTAGGCAGCCTTTTGAAAAATGCAAATTCCCAATCATCTCCGGCGCAGCTAAGTAATCCGAGCCGTAAAACTGATTAGCCAAACGTATCCCTACGTTGAAGATAGTCGGAGACGTTGGACACGAAAGTTTTTACCTGATTCGTCTATTTTATGGCCGCGAGAGAGAGAGAGAGAGAGAGAGAGAGAGAGAGAGAGAGAGAGAGAGAGAGAGAGAGAAAGAGCTAACAAAATGGATGGCCAAGTCGTTTAGACAATGAATAAGCCGATAGAGAGGATCGCTCGATACGTTTCACTTTAGATACGGTGACAGTCTTCGTTGTCACGAGCAGCGCGAGCACACGATCATCACGAGGATTCGCGTGTCGACTATGTCTGATGGTCAGTAGTCAATAAATGTCCGCCGGGGATTGAAATTCTGCCAGGCACTAACCTCTGGGAACGAGGATATTCCTCTTTTTTCGGTGTCCTCGTTTCCCGATCCCATCTGCCTCGCGCCACCTAATTTCCTTGCGCCAGAGTCCTTTTCGAAAATCCCCCAAGAACGAATCCTCTTACCTAACGCTTTCAGACTAATTTCATCTTTTTTTTTCTTCTTGCGGCGCCACGGGAATCTGTTTCGGAAAATAGAATGATTTGTATACCTCCTAAAGGACTCGTCCTGCTTTTCGTATGAATTGCCGAATTTGTAGTTTCCACTTCTAGAATTACCCTGTGGTTTCGAAATTGGAGATTGGAGAAAGAAGCGAATTGGAAAATTTTTTGAAGTTTTGCTGCGATGCGAAAAATACGTTGACGTTGACAGGTCTGTCATAAGAAAAAACGGGAACGAGGAGATTTATCGGGTTCTTTCTATTTACCGAAAAAGTTTGCGTGGCCTGTTCTGGTTAAACGTCGGGAAAACCGAGCAGAGAAAAACGTGGAACGGCCTGCGAATGGAGAAGAAGCAGAGGCATCCTCGTGACGGTACGCTAAACGAAATTACTCGGACGGGAGCGTCGTACTGACGAGTGGCCAACGAGTGAGGACTACTTCAGGTCAACTTCTTTTGGGAGCGTCGCGACGCCACCGCGCCGCTCTCCTACCAATGAGACTCACCGGCGAATTCTATGCGAGAGCTTTGAAGGGCACCTCTCCGTTTATACCAATCTCCAGTGAGAACATTTTTCATGTTCGCCGCTTCGAACTTCCAACTCTACGAGATTTCCAGGCTTTTTTCTTCTTCAAATTTTATGTGAACCTTGCAGCTTTATTACTTGAACTCTAGCCTCGCGAACTTCTTTTGCAGGCTTCTTCAGGGTTCTGAAGGTTTATAGTTCCGGAAACTTCTGGGGATGAAATATTCAAATTCTCAAGCCACAAATCTTCAAATTCCTCAACACGTGAACAGAAACTACAGAGATAACAGAGAAATGAATCTCGTCCAGCGATTGTCGACTTTTATTAAAATTGTTCCATCGCGAGCTTTCTCTTTGAACGGGCAGTTCCAAAGCAGAACAACTATACATGTTAGAGTGACTTTCGGGCTGCAGCTCGTATGACAAGCGTGCGTTGATTTACGTGAATATCTTTGGTTTATAGGCGTCGTTCGTGGTACCAGTTTCGTTTGCAAGGAGCCCATAAAACGAGACCAACGCGGTTAACTGCGCCACAGTCTGCTCCTTTCGCGCTACCTTTGGAAATCACATTGTTTCGTTGTTCGTTCGTATGGTCGTTTGGTCGTTCGTTCGTATGCATTCATGGTGGTACGAACTGTGTCTTCGTGGTGCTAGACATTTACGAGCAAACGAGGTCAAAATTTCCCGAGGCCGAAATAAAAAGAGCGCGATTCCTTTGTTAGGCTTTGGGCGACTCCGTGCTCCACGGATCCTTGGAATACGAAAATCAGTCTCCCAGAGAGTGGCTCGCCGGGAATTCAACGAGAGCGTCGTCTATTTTGCTGTATGTATTGTTGTTGTATTCATACGCCAGAAAAAGGCTCCCCTTTTGTCGTATTCGTCTCCATTTCAAATGTTCGCGTCGTGTTCGTGATAGGTTCTTGAATGCCTCTGTCGGACTTAATTTTCTGCCTTCTAAGTGGTTTGCCGAAACTTTTAAAAATCCTTCCAAAAAATGATTATTTACATTCATTATGTTCGTCAACTATTCAATAAGTCTTCAGTACCATCCGCTATTCTGCCTTGTACTTCAATGTTCATTATTTTTCACCTTTAACAATTGCTCTAGAAAACGATCAAACGCAGACCGAAACTTCGTCGAAATTCTCTTCTTTCGTTCCAACTATGCGATCGAAGAACTCGGCGTACTGAGGGCGATTCTCTCGAAATGCCATAATTTATACGTCCGCACGCGTGTCAGGGAAACTTCTGTGCTCGCGTTTCGTCGAAGGGGAAATTATTATTCCGCGAACACAAGCTCGAGTTGCGAACTTGCAAATGAGCCTGCGCGTCGCGCGCATCGTCTGCAGCGTCCACAATAAAGTTCTCCGCGGAATCTTTGATCGACGAATAGTTTGATTGTACATAATAGTTTTGATTGAATCGTCGTCGAGAATACGGGACGGGTGAAAGGGAGGAAAAGGAAGAGGGCGGTCGATTCGCTCTCCATCATCTTCGCGGAGCTGGAAATTCGTGGACGCGGTCACGTGCGAACGGGGCTTTCCAGTATAGCATGCAAGAAAATTGGCACGGCAAGCATATTCGTTCGTGCGCGATTCCCCCGGACTGAATTCGCCTGTAATTATGCGATCGTGTGCGTGAGCGAGCAGCCCGCGGCCGCATGCCGAAAATGAGGGCCGCCGCGGGCACGCAAACCAATGCCATAATGCCGGGCACGAAACTATCGTAATCGCGATGCGCCCGCGACCGCACGCCGGATTAATTGCGATAATTTTGACCGTTTTTTCGACGACTTTCTGCGAAAACCGATTCTTTCGCTAGTTCTGAACTGCTTTAGTTTTTCGAAAATATACGTAAAGTTTCCCTTATATTAAAATTTATCGTCCCTCTTCAGTTTCTTAACTGAAACGATCTTTTATTACGATTTCAAAACTTCTTCAACTTGTCATCTTCATTTCACGCTCAGGAAGATTCCAATCCTCATGTAACCCAACTTTTTGCTATTAAATAGCATGGCATAAAAAATGTCGTAAAACTTATTGTAAATGGTAAAAAATTGGCTTTCGTTTCTCCTTTTGCAGAAAACGAAACGACTTGCCGAACGACCTAATAATAAATAGCATCTAGCAAATGTTCTCGAATACAACGTATGGCGAATACAAATTTATTGAGATTGCCTGAGATTGATTGAGAACTGTAATAATTGTGAACTGTAAAACCGGTGATTCGACTTTTGAAATGAAAGGCTGTTCGTCGCAGCGTTCAAAGGAGCACGGCGTTACAGGTGCATAAGCAGTAGGTGAGTTTCTGAGAAACGATTCGGTGCACAGGTACGGCGACGACGGCGATGCAACAGATGCAACAGGTGCAACGTAGGCTCGATTGCCGCATAAGCCGATCTGCAGTTCCGTCCTGGCTCGCTCCCGATCTGCCGATTAGCCGACAGATTTCGTCGGTCCCGCGGCTCCATAACCCGTTCGAACACTCGAAATCGGTCGATCTATCGATCGGTCCCGGTGAAATTGCCGGCAATAACGTCTTCCACTTGCCAGCAGGATCGTAAGCGAGATTTAATGGAGACGTAAAGGAGGTTATTAAAATGACCTACAGCGGCGCGAACGTTTCTACGGTGATTGTTATACTCTTCGGAACGATCGGCAGCTTTGTAATCGTGATATCCATATACTTCATAATTGTTATTGTAGTTTTCAGTTTGTTAGCTTTCGGGAAACCATTAGGTATCGTGCTGCTTGATCGAGAACGATGCTTAGAACATAATATTGACGGTTTAATGTTTCCTCTGCTCTCGAATTTTAAGTTTTCCCTCTTTACACGTTGCACGCTCTTTTTACGTTTATACAGGATGATCCACGTAAATATCTCATTTATTTGTGACGGCTAGACTGCGGGTGTTTATGCAATTTTTAGTTTTTGCAAGGAAATTACAAGAAATAAATTCTGTGGATTTTTATATGTTAGCATTTTTTGAAAATTATCAGAATCCATGATACAGAATTATTTATGTAATCTTTTTTTCATTGAAGGTATTTCTTGTAGACGCGTTAGTCTTTCTTTACATCGACATTTCCATTAATCACCAGAAACTGAGTAATTAAATTACCATTTTTATACACTCGGTGAAAAGAGACCCCGGACACTGCCGCGTCTGTGCGTGCTGTTAATTAAATTTGTCTTTCTTCACGTCTCGAATACTTCGACATTTAATAACAACAGGAAAATTATGTCCTCGTTGCGCACGCAGTCGCTGGAACCATAAACGAACTAGAAACAAGCAGAAACATTTAATTTTAACGTCCAATAAAACAGCAACTGTTTACAAAAAGAAGAAAAAAACAAGTAATTTTCTGAATATTCATACGCACTACAAACATCGCGACAGTGTTAAATTATTCCAGTGCAACTTTTCTCTGAATTTACACAATTCGCTGCATCGGCATCGCAATTACACGCCGCGCACACGCGATAATTAAATCGAGAACGTTCGTACTTTAAAACGGAGCGATTTCTACGGACAACCGGACCGTTTAATCATCCTGTACACGAACGATATAACGTTAACAATGATTACAACGATAACCAATGATAATTAAAGCGATGTCTATGTTTAGTCGACATATCCCGAACGAGAATTTCGTAAATTATTCCCAGTGCATTATCGAAGAAGATCGTTCGCCGATACCGCACCCCATTCCCGAAGATTATAGTCGCCCCCAGCTCTTATGTAACCACGAAATTGAAAGACTTATGGGATTTCCGCCCCTCGACGGGAATTTTACAGTCGATGTATCCGTTGATAATATTACCGTGTCCACCGTGACGGAAAGGTATCGTTTTTCTCTGTTAAATCTACACGCACACTTCGCGACAATTTATTGCTCGAATAAATTCAAATTCAATAAAAATTTTCTAGAAATGTGTAATACGAAGGGTGTAGTGATCTTTATTTATTGGTGGACCGTAGCAATTTTTGTGTTACAGACAATTGATTATTCAATGCAAAACATTTTAATGATGTTTGCAAATATGTTGCGAGGGGCTTCGAGGATTTGAGAGAACAGAAACGGATCGTTGTAATATCGAACCCGGAAACCGAAGTCGAATTCCCACCGAGAGATTCTTATTATTCTGGGGCGAAGGAAGAGGGCGGGATCGTCGACAGTGGCGCGCGAAGCAATAAAGTCCATCCGCGATTATTTTTGCACCGGTAGACCCGATCCACGCTGCCGGGTTCACGAAACTCGTCTATTTGGTGCGTCGGTGTGTGCTCATTCACACACGACTCTATCGATCTAAGCTCCAGCTCGAAACACGCGATTCGCGGCAAGCTCAACGACCCGTGGCATGCCGGGTCGAAGTTCCGATGCCCAGGGAACCGCGAAGATAAGCGTCCACCGAATAGGGCCCTTCTACATTTTCGCTAACGTTTCGCACACCCTGTTGTCTTCAGCGATCATCCCCTGATGCGTTGCGTCCCGATTATAGGTTTTGCACTCCAGATTCACCTTTTTGCAAATCAATCTCATACATTACAAATACTGAAAATTAAATAAATTTATTTAGATTAATTTGTTGGGTTAGCAAGAAAGTAATTTCGGTATTTTAAAGTGATATAAAATTGAAATACTTTACTCGAGCAATGCACTTTAATATCTAAAATATTTTCTTATTTATTCTTTCTTGCAAAAGATCATCGAACCAAAGGGAGAATATTTTCATTAAAATTCATTATTTAAAAAAAAATTGAGCTCTCTTTCACCTTAAAATACCGAAATATTGCAACACTCGTGAACGATATTTTTTACTGCCAGAGAAACTGCCATTTCGGTTCTGTTGATTCGCGAATGTATTGGCACAGATATAAATGTTCTTCTATTTTTAGGATTATTAATTAACAATGAATAACATAAAATACCATGAACATAACGAATACAATGGACACAAAATCCCAATGAAATGAATGGTAATATTCTTCATCGAGGATTTTATCTGGCGAATACAAAACGATTTTATCCCCAGACTGGATTGCCTTGTGTTTTCTTTCTCTCTCTTTCTCTAGGAATACTATTAATGCACTTAATGTACGGCTCTCTTCGCTTAATTAAATATATTTCTTTTAACTGCACTTTAGCTTCGGTACATTTTAATGTAGACGATCATATGCTATCTTATTCGCTTCAGCCTGACGTTTATTAATTTATTATAATAGAATTATGTAGGATTGTGTAAAGTACATTTATCATTGTTCGACTGCGCGAGAAAGTCCTTGTACTTTTTAATTAAATTTATTTACTGACAGTAAATAAATTATCAAATAATGTCAGCCAAGCATCCTATTTCATCCATTTTGCTTTTATTAATCTTTTTGGGGATTCGTTACGAAGCTACCTCTCAAAAGCAGCTATATTTAAATATTTTAAGTGCTCGTGACTTGAATGTTTAGAAACGTTTCTATCAAAAAATTTGGTAGCTGTAGTAGTGCGTACGATCTTTAAGAATTTATTTATGGAAAACTGTTAGGTTCAGGTATAAGAAGTTCTGCGGAAATGTTGCGGTATGATCGAGGAATTTTTCCGGAAGTTCAAGCAGCCTCTGAAAATTACGGTTCGCCAGTACCATGCGGAAAACATCAGAACCGCTTAATACTCGGTCGCCGGAAGTCGTCCGTTGGTCTGTGTACTTTTTGCGAGGGAAGACAGACTCTTTAAGTATCTCGAAAAAGTTCTCCGGGGTTAGGTCTTAATGCTCTCGAACGAAGTGCAGGCCAGCCAACTGTACACTCGAGGTGCTTGTACCATTCGGCAGTGGACCAGTAGAACTTCTCCTCGCCAGCAAGAAAAGTTCTAGAAGGATAAGCATGGTCTAGCGCTCCAACCCCCAGAGATTTTTTATTGATATTCTGCGCAAAACAAGGCTTTTAGGTCGAAAGTTAATCCCCCAAAATTTGAAGTCGCTGACCCTTCTCATTTCAGGGTAAACACCCTAAACTTTACCTTCTTTTCGAGGTTGTTAATTCACACATTAAGATCCAAACACTTTGTTATTGATATCGTGCACAAAACAGTGCATTTAGGTCGAAGGATAATCCCTAAAAATTTGAAGTTGCAGACCCTTCTCGTTTAAGGATAAAATGGGGGTAAACACCCTAAACTTTACCTTTTTTCGAGGTTGTTAATTCACACATTAAGATCCAAACACTTTGTTATTGATATCGTGCACAAAACAGTGCATTTAGGTCGAAAGATAATCCCTAAAAATTTGAAGTTGCAGACCCTTCTCGTTTAAGGATAAAATGGGGGTAAACACCCTAAACTTTACCTTCTTTTCGAGGTTGTTAATTAAGATATTAAATTGAAAAAAAAGGAAATACTCGAAGTTATCTTTCGCATACCATATATTTTTTCCGAACGTTTCGGATCATCAGGTCCCGGGACGCGAATACTAATGATGATCTCGTATTCAAAGAAAACTTCCATCTCCGGCTGCGGATCAGATCCGCGTGAAATATGGTACACGCGCACAACACCTTATGTAAATGATCGTGGTCTAACGATCTCGTTACGTAACCCCGCCACAATGGCGCGACGCTCGATAAACTAATGATGGAACGTTGCCGCTCTCGTGATATGTACACACTTACCCTTGAGATTAATGGCTTCTGAAAAAAAGTACCCGTATGATCTCCTCGGCTTGGCTGCGAGAAGGAACGCATTTTTTTTCCTCGTTGAAAAATCGATCGTACGAAACACTGCCAGAGGAAAACCAGGGTTCGACGTAGTACAAAAGAAAGTCGGTTCAATAAGGTACCAAGGAAAATAAGAACGGCGCGGAAGGAAATAAGAACAGTGGAGGGAAGTGGGAACAAAATGTGAAAAAGAATAAAATGCAAAAAGGGAAGAACGGAAGCAAGGGGAGAGTAAGAACAGAAAGAAAGGAGATTGCGGCTTTGTGGTATGTAACATAGGGCTCCAGTTTTCAGGCATGAGAAAGTTTCTTCTGTTAAATGCTGCTGGTTTTACCCATTAGGAATGAGACGAAGCACAAACGTTGATGGCTAAATGCTGCATTTTAAAAGTGATCGATAGACTGCGGATATTTATGCATTTGCGACTTACGAAAATATTTAAAAAATACTGGAATAGTAAGTTCGATACATTGTAGTGCGACTTTTATTTGTGTTGAACCTAGAAACGCCGTTGCCATTAAAAATAGAATTTTATTTCATTCCAATTTCTGAAATTTTGCCTAGTGATCAATCATAAAAATTGTTCAAATAATCAGAAAAGTAGGACTGAAATAATGATCACAGTTTGCATATACGCAAACTCGGATCTCGAGCACGAATTCCGACGAAGAAATTATGAAAGGCGCGTCGAAATTCCGCGGAACAGTGAAATGAATTTGCAGGACGGTCTCGGAAGGTTAATGGCCGGTCCAGTCATCCAAGAATCGAAAGGTTGGTGGTTCGATTGGCGGACCGTCGCCCGTTTCTTTTTCTCCTATAACGATTTCAACTTTCTTCGAATGGAAGGCTATCGAAGTATCGGAAAGAGGATAGCTCGACGAAAGATTATTTGCTTCCGCCTTTTTAAAAGCGGACAATCGAACGTCGAACCGTGGCGCTCTCTCCGACGGCAGATGGATCGGAAGAATTAGAGGATCGGTTGTTAGCGATCGTTCGGCGGATGTACTAAAAGCAGAATGTATATTCCCGTGACTCGGGACGATCGATTTTCGCCGCGGCACAAAACAACGTAATTCCCGCGAACAACGTAAGTAGTCGTGGAACGTTAATGCCGAATAGCTGGTACTGAATAAAATAAATCGATGCACGGTTTATATTGCTTAGTTCGACGGGATCACTATGGAAATATTCTTGCACGAGACTGTCTAAGTTAAACCTTTGCACTTCGAATCATTTTTCTATTCTAATGTCAACTCCTTACTATTTTAAGTGTCTTATCTGAAACTTACTTCAAAGGACAGTTCCTTGACTGCTACTTATTTGAAACAATTTTATTTACTAATTATTCGACAGCGGATCTTTATGCAAAATAAAAATGTTCTCCCTGACTTGCAGTCAGCTGGGGTGAACTAGAGTTTTAATTTCTTTCTTAATATGTTTAATAGGTCGACAATTATATAAAAGTGTTTTTAAATTCTTCTAATTTCTTCGCTGTGTCGAATTACACCAACTCATTTAGCTCTCAAACTTTGTTTTAATTTATATTTGTGGAAACTTATATGTGGATTGAACTGAAAAATAAGACAATTCAACGTCGGTGGACAGCGCATTGTGAACGTATAGAGCATTGTTCCATTATACTAATTGTTTTTGTAAATAATTGCATAAAGAAACTACAGTTTTGTATGAACTTGTAAATGCAAACCTTTTTTAAATTGAATTATTTATGGCGTAATTTCACTTCGAGGAAGTATTCCACGGTCTCAAGCTACGAGCAAGAGAAACTCCAAAAATTACGTCGTAAGACGTCGCTGAAACTTTTCCTCCGCGTTTATGTTTGCGCATTACCAATAAGGGAGAGTGTATCTCGCGATCCATCATCCCTTTCGACTAGCGCTGGGGTGTATCCAGTTTCGATCTACGTCTTCGTCGTTCCACTTGCTCTGAGAAAATGAGCCAGCACGAGACGAGTCGAAAAATGAATAAAACAGCTATACGTTCGATAAAACAAAGTTTAAAAAAGTTAGCCATATCGTAACATAATCATATATTGTATAATTTGTAATCTTATATGGTTTAAAGAACTAAATAAACGATAATAATAAAACAATAAAATGTTCCATGCATCGTTGTTCAAATTCAAAGTGCAACAAAGTACCACAACCAAAAGGCTGGACTAAAAAAAATAAAGTTCTACTAAGAAAAGGCGTTCTGTATATAGAGTGGGAGCATTTTTTCCGAAGGAATTTCATTTAGTGCAAGTAATCGGAAGGGTCGAACGCGAGATAGGCTCGATGCAAGTTTCACATTGACTTTCCATCGCATCAAACTCGACGTTATTTACCCGTGGCGAGTCAAGAAACTCTCTCTCTCTCTCTCTCTCTATTTCTCTGTTGGTCTTAGGGACTGCTGAATCCTAATCAAAGTTTCCGATCGGGTTGTTTCAGAAAGCGCGTACGAAGATGAGGAGCAATTCGCCAGGGGCGCGAGATCCCCCGGTGAAACAGACGGAGCCGACGACGAAATTGCTGGTGCTCACAGGCCGGGTCACAAGAACTTCCGCTTGCACAACTTGAACATGGGCACGAACGCGACGAGGGCCTGGAACTCGAGGCTCGGCGGCGGCTTTCTGCGCGGTGCCGGACAACGGGTCACATTCGACTCCGAGGCGCCGCCGCCGCCGCCCGATACGGGCCACCAGCAAACCATGATCCTTCTCGAGAAACCCAAGGAGGACTGCAAGGTCAAGGTAAGGGTCCTACTCCCAAGATCATCGACACTCTTCTTCTTGTAAATGTATACTTTCTGTCCTTGCATATTCTGGTTGGCATTAAAACGCATTTAGACACATTAATAACATGAGACCTAACCTCTAATAACCTAAGGATACGTAAGACTGAAAGATTAATCGCTAATATTAAATTTGTGAGCCATCTGTCGCTTGCTTTCTAAATTATCCTTAAGTGTGCAAAATGATGTCCTTCCACAGATATGCATATGTAATGATTAGACAGCGGATGTTTATGCATTTATGAAAAAAATTGGTTGGATGAAATATAAAACAGTAAAAGATTAGAAAAATTTTAATTTAAAAGTCATTAATTCATGATTAATTTTTGCGACATCATTTACGTCAACAAAAATAGAGGAGATATTTAGGTGGTTACATTTAGGTGGTCCATTCTAAATAGAATTGAAAGGGTGACAAGATGATTTTATAAGTATACAGAGTATCGTGAGAATATTCCTCTGCATCTGTGTTCTCCTGAGTCAGAACTTAGAAGGACCTAGTTTCCGCAAACGACGCGCACTCGAAGATAAGGGCGCGCATCGGAGTAAACTAAGCGTGTCGTTATAGAGGGAGGTTCACGTCGATGGCCAACAAAGGGAAACGCGATAATAAGGAGCAGAACTCGAGAGTATTCGCGTGAAGCATCTCTCCCTAGCAAATCCAATATCCTTCCTGACATTAGTTTTGAAAATTAACTCCACAGAACTATAAGTACCTTAAATCCTGGGGACTTCGAGCTTCCGTCAAATTTTCGAGGCTCATTACGAACTTATTAATTCAACTAATTATTGTAATAAACCGCGATACGTGAAAAATTTCGCGAGAAGAACGGGGAAGAGGCGGTCAAACGATAACCGCGTTACGACGTCGATCCAATTTGCGGAAGTTGCCATAGCTAGAACTTTTTCCTCGACGTTCGTCCCTTTTATTGCTTTCTTCAAACTTCTTCCTCGCTCTCACTCTCTCTCTCTCTCTCTCTCTCTCTCTCTCTCGTTCTATCGACGATTATCCTGCGATCCACGGGATCCTGGAAGATGAAGCAAACTGTCTGGAGACGATGCTCGTCCCGTGGGAATGGCTTAACGATATTTCGATAATCGTGGTAATCTGATTCGACTGGTCAATCACTGATTTAAGAGAACGAATATTGAAGGAACTGCAGCGGAACGTGATCTTTAGGAATTTCTTCCCGGAGAAATTTCAAGGGTTTTTTTGTAAACGAGCATTTTCTTGAAAAGCACGTATATTGAACTACTTGCAGTAATTGTTATATTGCAGTATATTGAAAATTGATTGAATTACAGTCTAATTCATTGGAGATGGATCATCTCAAATGAAAAATTGATGAACATTTTTATAGTATATGATTTTACCTAGCACGTTACCGCGGGGATTTGTAAGAAAATGATTATTAACAACATGAGGATTTATCAACGTCTAACCCCTTCCCATTTTTCTTGAATAAAGAAGACTTTTCTCGAAAAATAAAATCCTCTTCTCATCTACTGGATAAAAGCATGTAACATCAACAGAATATTCATGAGTCTTTTTATCTGAGATGACCCAGCTCTGAGAAATTGCAGATATACTAATCGTGCGACGTCCTTACGTTTTTTACGAGCTTCCAGTGAAGAGATTCCTTGGCTACAATTTTTCCTTCTCCTATAAACAATTAACGATAATATGAAACATTTCTTCCGACTTGGAATAATTCCATTGGGTATGAAATTGTTATAATACCTCGTACAATACTTAAATGTTTCGTAATTGATTAGATACGAACATATTTAATAATGTAAATAATATTGTGAATAATGGTGCAGCAATTTTTATATGCTAAGGGTCAATGCTGTACCTACACAAAAAGAGATGCATCGAACCATAAAATTTTAAGGAAGTATTCTGCCTAATCAGAGGCTGGCCCGATCCACTGCGAATCCGCGCGCGCTAAAATCAGCGTTTAATTCGTTGGCGGATGAAAAGCTGCGGGGCCCGCCCCTTTTATTGCCTCGTAAACGTCCTCGACGAAACGGCACTGCACCCGGCTGTCAACTGCAGCCGCGACACCGCGGTTTCATTCAGTCCGATTCAATCTTTCTGCCTGCATCGCGCGCGTCTGCGTCCCGCGCGTTTCCTTTTGTTTCGCGGGACAGTTTGATTCACGGGACGCATCAAAATCTCCTGGCCGCCTACGGATGCATACACGGCCCCGTCCCAATGAATGCGAAACCGCCGACGCAGCTTAATCTCACGCTTTTGCACAATTGTTTGCGTTTTTCGACCGTCGATCCAGCCATAAGTCAAATCTGTTGGAAAATTCAGTTCTTTAGTTTGCGCCCAATCCGCGGAGTGCTTTGAGACGTAATATATTCATCATTCTTATGTAGACAATGATTATTTTTGAATCTTTAACCAATTTCCATTTTTTGCATAATTTTCTATATTTTACTTTCGGTAGTTTATTAAAATATTAAATACGTTCATCATTCTTATGTAGACAACGATTATTTTTGAATCTTTAACCAATTTCCATTTTTTACATGAGTTTCTTAATTTTACTTTCGGTAGTTTATTAAAATATTAAATATGTTCGGTAATTTATTGAATACAAATTCTATAGTGCAAAGAATATTTTGAATGCTAGTATAAGAATTGTTAGTATAGAAGTAAAAATCTTCAATTTTTAATTCGATACCTTTTCAAAGTTGGCTTCAAGCGTCCGAAAAAGCAGTTTCTGCGCGCGATCCAATGTGCATTAGCCGGCTGGGGGCGTTTATCGCGATCATTTTCCTGTCATAACTTTCTCTCGATGATCGATGAATCAATCACGCGCGCGGGTCGTTGATCAAGTCACGACGAAACCGGAATGCAATCTCATCACCAGTTGAGCGTGCCAACCTATATACGGGTGTTGTTGCGTCGTGGCTGCGTCTTGAACGCGTCGATATGAATCGAGCTTAAGGGCAGATTCCAATCTGCGAACCTTCGGCCGATAGAATTCTTCCGAGCCTCTCGAACATCGTCAAAAATGTCGAATATTGTCTTCAGATTCAGTCTTCCCGACTACAAGGTCCTACAAGAATTCCATGTTTCCCACCAAGAGAAGAACGAGAAATTGTCCTCTTAAATCCATTAGATTTAAAAACTAAATAAATGCAGTAACAATTGTAGTTTCAAATACACGCACTTTTATTCGGGCAAAGTACGATTAATGAAGTAGGTACTACTGACGATCAATGAAGTTTCATTTATTGTTCTTATTTGAATGCGATAAAAAGTTCAAAACAACAGTTATTCTGGGTTACTGGGTTAAACATGGAATTTTTTAAATGTTGAATATCCGAATTGAATTCCTATAAATGATCGAAGTATCGCACTGAGCGACGCTCCGACTCTAATCATAGAATTGTTCGCGTCCTTTCGGCGCAAGGACGTCGCGTATGTACATATATCTGGTCCCGGTGGAAAAGGGTGGTTCACGGGGCCAATAGAGACTGCGTGGAGGGGAGAGACCGACAGAAAGAGAGAAAGATAGAGAATAGAGATATGTATAGGCAAGCGGTGGATGATGGACAGTGTTTGCGGAGGGTGTGGCGGCTCGACAATTAGGGTGCGCCCAGGCAAACACTCGTTTGCTGTCAGTGCCGGCCCTTGGCACAGTATGTCATCTTCTTGAACGCCGAGAGGGCTAATCGCGGGCTCGCACGTATGCCACGGGCTCGCGAGTGTTCCTCAAGCTCTCGAGCACCGTCGTCGACGACACTACGACTACAGACCTAACTCAGACACCACTACACCCTTCTACACCCCCGCTTTTTCTTATTATTTTCAGAGTCTTCGAGGATTTCAATTTTCTTCCGCGATCTCCACTCTTTCTTATCTTCAGCCTCGGGAGAATACAGGCTCAACCTATCATTAGACAGTGGATTTGATGCATTTATGGTAAAAATGAGTAGATGTTATTTAAAACAGTGAAGACATTAGAAGAATTGAAAAATATTATTGTATTATTTTCAGCCTATAAATTATATTAAAAAAGAAAATAATTTTCTATTTCGCCCCAGTTTATTACAGTGCAGATAGAAAATGTTTATTTTGCATGCAGATCCGCTGTCTACCTATCATAGTTCTAAGACGTTTACTCTACACTGGCATTCTCAAACTAATTCCACAGCCTCCCAAAATCTGAAGAGATTCGATCCCTTCAAGCTTATCAGTTATCTCCTTATAAGGAGATCAATGTCTCATTTTCAGCTTAATAGGAGAATTAAAGGAAGAATGCAATGGTTATTTGACTCCTGTGTCCTACAATCAATACTAACAATTTTTGTTTCACATAAAGATCCGCAGTCTGGTGATCGAAAACGTAGAATACCGTCTTCATCTTCAAGATCTAATTATTTCGGTATGCAATCTTGAAATTGCTGCAAGAGCCTCACTGGTGCATTCTCAAACTAGCTGCCGAGCCTCCTAAGATCCGATCTAAAGATCTACGATCATTCCAACCCCGCCGATCGTCGTCAAGAATATAGAATTCTGCCTCAAGCTGCACAATCCGATTGTTCATGCGTCTAATTCGGAAATACCTGGAAGCTCCTTTACGCAGAAAGTACACAAGCCTCGAATCAGTTCCTCAGCCTCAGAATCTGGCTGCGGTAGCCAATATTCGAGCGATAACATCGTGTCTGGTAGGATATCGTCGCGAAGGGTCTAATTCGCAAGGCCAACAACTAAACGCGTTTTGAAAGCAACCATCCGGGCTTCCGTGCCAAAGTAAGTATATCGTATTTGCACTGGCAACCAGAGTCGGCACCAAGTCAAACGGCAAATTAGCCAGCGAACCGTTCGGTCGTGGTCTCGCGACTCGAACAGGATAATTGAATAGACGACGACAGTGAGCATCCGACGATATTTCTTGTTCCAGGAACGGTCCGGAGGTATGTCCTGTTAGCGGAGCGAAACTATGCGAATACCTTTATACCTCTTTTACTGTTCATTGTTTCTTCTTCGATCTTGATCTTTACGTGTTGCGCTCACGAGGATCATTCTTTTTCTCCCTGGCCGTAATGGGAAGCGTAACGAGAACTTTTCGCAACGAGTGCTTTCCACGGCCGAACAATAGACTGGCTATCCGAATCGTTAATTGCTCGCCTCGTTCCATCCCACGATCGTCCCAATTTCAACCTTCGATCCAACCGCCCACGCCTCTCCAAAGAAATCCTGTCCTTTTTCGCGATGGTTCTACGCGATTGGCTGAAACGTGCCGACGAAACTTTCCGGGAGACGAGGCTCGAGGATCCTTTCCTTTGGAGAATTGTTGCATTGTAAAATGAGGAGCTGTTAGGGGCGAAGTCCTTCGAGTACTTTGTTACGTTTTCTGCTGATCGGTGCTTTCGCGATGTCTCCTCTTGCTTTAATTGGTAACTGCCTCGTCGATAAATTGTTAGCGGAGGAAGTGGCGCTGCTTGAATTAGTTGTAACCTCTCGGAAAAAAATCGTACGATGGTCTGATTAGGCTCATTCTACAGTTCTAAAGTCTCTGTTTTCTCATTCTAGTAATGCTTTATCGTTCTCAACATCTGTATTAATATGGAAAAGGTGAATATCGATCGTTTTTGAAAAAAGAGACTACCTACTTCCTGATTTCAACCCCTGCAGAACTTAAAAAATTTTTGATGTTTCAAGATTGAAGTCTCCTTTTTACAATGTTCTTATTAAAATTCGACGTACAATTTTTTCTACGTCGTTTTGTGGCTCTTTGAACGACGAGTTATCCCTCATTATCGATTTCTCATTTGAAGGGAACAGTTTGAGCTAGTTTGTGAACTCGACGTGTAGAGTACGATTAAACAGAATTTGACCTAATGAAGCCTGCGCTCGCGATTGGTGCAAGGTAGCGGGTCTCTTTTGATCGTTGATCGATTTTGTTCGACGTCGAGAGGGATCGAGAATGTTCGTCCGGCAGAAGTCTAACATCGATCTAAGCCGGGTGTTGCTCGAATTTCCCGCGTCGAAATAGCCAGCGTTGTTTATCGGCCGGGCGTAATTGCCTTAAAGTTATTTGAATAACGCCGATGGGAGCGAGAACGATGGGCGATTCCGGGAACGGGGCCGTTAAAGCTTGTTATTGGCTGTTCGTTCCGGCCGCTGAAAGGGACCGTGCGTGATCGATCGTACTTCACCGACCGCCTCGATCGATTCTTCGCTCTTCACTCTTCGTTTTCTCTCGGAGAGGGCACTGTGGAATGTAGACGTAGGGTAACTGTACCGATTATTGCGGTATCGTGCTTCGATCCTACTTTATGTTAATGCTATTCTTAATTGATCATGAAATAGCAATATGCGTAAGCATTTTATGGAAGAATGTGTTCTGAACACAAAAAGAAATTGGTAGTCTTCAGAATAAATTTTTTATCTAATTTGTAAGAATATCAAAATCGAGGTGCATATATTCAAACATGATTTATGTGTATGGCTATTTTACATACCACAGAAAAAAATGTTTTTGCAATCATGTGAACTATTAGGTGAACAGCAATGCTCTTTGGTGATCAAGATAGAAGATGTCTTACTTTTACCTTTTACACAGAATGTTTCTTCAAATCATGAGATTATAAAAGTAAGAGAATCATTGACAATCTTGTTTGGTTCGCCAACGAGAATATTGAATTGTATTTTATTCAGGTAAAATGTCTCTATAGTTACTTGTCATTCCTAAACTTGAGGTTACTTAAGATTCCTAAAAAATTGTCAACGTTCTTGAAAAACGTGAGAAGAACATTCTATTCTATTCAACCTGTTATTGATTTCTCAAACACTTTGCCCAATTTCCACGAAGCATATCAAAATTCTCGTTGATACATACAACAAGCTTATCCGCCCTCATCAGCATCGAAGCAACATCCAGAATTTCGTCGTCACAGGCGACGTCGAGCGGCGATGGTCCCCTGGCAACCCCTTTTTCAACCATGTTGCGAGAGCTTTCGCCAGACACGGTGAAAGCCGCGTGCTTAAGCGGCTGAAGCGGTCTCTCTGGAACATTTATCATCCTAATTTCAGCCATCTTTCACAGAAGTTTCGCCGGCCGATCGATAGAACCTTCCCCGACAAAGGGTTGTTTTTGAAAAATCGTAGATCCGCTTACGAAACGTTGCGAAACCTTTCGCAACAATGTCCTCATATTAATCCAGTTGTCGAGGCACGATAGCGACCAGTGTGTCCTTCGGAGACTATCGGGATATATTCAATAGCCACTATCGACGACGTACAGCATTCTATAACTGTCCATTGTCGATCGGACCCTTTGAACAGTCTCTAGAGGCTAGCCCAAGATCTCAACCAAGTCAATTATTCCCCTTTATTTCGTTCGATAGATTTCCAAGTACTACCCAAGTCGTTATAAACCTATCTTCTAACCCTCTGCTGCTTTAGACACCGTTCTGGACCCTTTACAAACTTGGTTTCTCCCCTTTCTTCGTTTCAGCGATCCCTGAAAGCTGACGAAATCGTTTTAGAGCCATCTTCTGGCTCTCTGTGCCTTCAATTGACAATTGGGGATTAGGTATGCACTTCTACTGGCGGAAATGATCGACTTTCTTGATTCCAGGGGGTTGTGAAATCCATCTGAACGAACCTAAAGCCTCTTAACTGTCTTTCAGTATTATTGGAATTCTTTTTCAATCAATGATTCGGACTCTAGCTTAGAGGAGTCTCTAAAATTCACCTAAATCATTATCAAGCGATTTATCGTCTTTGAGAATTTACATAATACTGAAATTGTTTATGAAGCACTGGTTCGTCAGGAACGATCTAGGGTATCCTTGGGCTCTTGAATGGTTCTTGGTCCTTTCTCGTGATCTTCCAGCCCATGAAAAAAGGTTTAAGGGATTCAAGGAGGGTGTGCAGATGGCAAGAAGGCTAGAAGTACGGCGATAAGTCAAAGAAGGAGCAGAGGTGATCTAAGATGGCCTTGGGGTTCGAGGGTTGTACCTTTCGTTCGGTTGAATCCAGATCAATGGGACTAGGATGTTTGAAAATACCTATAGAGATAGCGAAAAGCCACTTGGAGAAGTTGGGTTGGTCTTGGAGGTTAGCAGAGTTCCCTGAATAGATTTACTTTTACACAGAAATCCAAGGAATCCTCGGATTTCGTTCAACAATTTTTCTAAACCTAGTCTTTAGATTGAATGCTGGCAAAAATGATTCTCAAATTAAAGGTAACTATGGGCCAACACGTGATGAGGAATTACTATGATTTCAGAGGCACAGTATCCATGGGATGAACGAGGAGGAGAACGTTGTGAGGCCACACCAGGAGATGGCCAGCCTGTCCGGCGATGAGAAGGACTATCTTATTGCGGTGGAACGCGGTGATGTGGCCTCTGTCAGACGGTAAGCCTCTCAGTTTTAACATTTCAACAATAAATGCCGTCTACAATTGCTGGAGACTGAAAATAAATAACGAGGACTCTTCAGAAATAAGTGTCACATCGATCTACAATTTTCCAATTTGTTTAACATGCTGAAGTAATTTTAAAAAGAGAAGATACCGTTGATTGTCTGACTAAACGCAGGTAGATACTACTGTGAATATGCTTCTAGTAATAACTGCTATTACATTAGGTGGTTAAAAGTAATTTCGTTTTTCGAAAACGACCTAATATATCACTGAACGATGTACATGTGCAAAAAGCAACTTAACAAAGAATAACAGCATTAGTTTTAAATGTTTTAATGCTGTGTTACAAGCAATAATTCACAGTACTATCTTCTCAACAAAATAGTCTACCATAAGAAGAGTATTGCTACACGTGTCGATCTTGTCGCTACAGTTTCTCCGCAGAAGAAACACCCCTGATTGCTCGTTATACTGTGCCCCCAGATAGATAAGACCAGGCCTGCGTTTAATCGTTCGCGGACGAGACGCACGTGCGTCCATACGCCGTCTGTTTCCCTCGTTACCGACATTTGTGGAGGAGCACGTGTCCGCCGAATATAGCAAACGTGACATGTCACATAAAACAGCCTCTTAAAAAGGGATATCAACAGAAAATTTTCTTTATCTTGTTGGTACAGCTAAAAGCTTTTAACCCAACCCTTCTGGCTCTTGTAAGCACGCGTTTCCTCGAGAGTCAAGCCTTGTTACGTGACAAATCTTTCATTATTCTATTTCGAATCAGCTATTATTAACAAATTATTTCCCGGGCCACGAATTAATTTGTACATTTCAGGGTAAATATGACGTTTAGGGGAGGCAGCTGCGATGATCTAGACCTTGACATA
>CAKAJA020000949.1:0-13906 GCA_916610235.2 Lasioglossum morio
GTTATGCGTTATGTGTTATGCGTTATGCGTTATGCGTTATGCGTTATGCGTTATGCGTTATGCGTTATGCGTTATGCGTTATGCGTTATGCGTTATGCGTTATGCGTTATGCGTTATGCGTTATGCGTTATGCGTTATGCGTTATGCGTTATGCGTTATGCGTTATGCGTTATGCGTTATGCGTTATGCGTTATGCGTTATGCGTTATGTGTTATCCGTTATGAGTTATGAGTAATGCGTGATCCGTTATGCGTTATGCGTTATGAGTAATGCGTGATCCGTTATGCGTTATGCGTTATGAGTAATGCTTGATCCGTTACGCGTTATGCGTTATGCGTTATGCGTTATGGGTTATGCGTTGTGTTATGAGTTATGCGTTATGCGTTATGCGTTATGCGTTATGCGTTATGGGTTATGAGTAATGCGTGATCCGTTATGCGTTATGCTTTATGCGTTATGAGTTACGCGTAATGCGTTATGCGTTAGGCGTTATGGGTTATGCGTTATATGTTATGAGTTATGCGTTATGCGTTATGCGTTATGCGTTATGCGTTATGGGTTATGAGTAATGCGTGATCCGTTATGCGTTATGCTTTATGCGTTATGAGTTACGCGTAATGCGTTATGCGTTATGCGTTATGGGTTATGCGTTATGTGTTATGAGTTATGCGTTATGCGTTATGCGTTATGCGTTATGGGTTATCCGTTATGCGTTATCCGTTATGAGTTTTGCGTTATGCGTTATGCGTTATGAGTTGTGCGTTATGCGTTATGCGTTATGCGTTATGCGTTATGCGTTATGCGTTATGCGTTATGCGTTATGCGTTATGCGTTATGCGTTATGCGTTATGCGTTATGCGTTATGCGTTATGCGTTATGCGTTATGAGAAATGCGTGATCCGTTATGCGTTATGCGTTATGCGTTATGCGTTATGCGTTATGCGTTATGCGTTATGCGTTATGCGTTATGCGTTATGCGTTATGCGTTATGCGTTATGCGTTATGCGTTATGCGTTATGAGAAATGCGTGATCCGTTATGCGTTATGAGTTATGAGTAATGCGTGATCCGTTATGCGTTATGCGTTATGGGTTATGCGTTATTTGTTATGCGTTATGCGTTATGCGTTATGCGTTATGCGTTATGCGTTATGCGTTATGCGTTATGCGTTATGCGTTATGGGTTATGCGTTATGTGTTATGCGTTATGCGTTATGCGTTATGCGTTATGCGTTATGCGTTATGCGTTATGCGTTATGCGTTATGCGTTATGCGTTATGCGTTATGTGTTATCCGTTATGAGTTATCCGTTATGCGTTTTGCGTTATGCGTTATGCGTTACGCGTTATGCGTTATGCGTTATGCGTTATGCGTTATGCGTTATGCGTTATGCGTTATGCGTTATGCGTTATGCGTTATGCGTTATGCGTTATGCGTTATGCGTTATGCGTTATGCGATATGCGTTATGCGTTATGTTTTATGCGTTGTGCGTTATCCGCTATGCGTTATGCGTTTTGCGTTATGCGTTATGCGTTATGCGTTATGCGTTGTGCGTTATGCGTTATGCGTTATAGGTTATGCGTTATGTGTTATGCGTTATGCGTTATGCGTTATGCGTTATGCATTATGCGTTATGCGTTATGCTTTATGCGTTATGCGTTATGAGTAATGCGTGATCCGTTATGTGTTATGCGTTATGCGTTATGCGTTATGCGTTTTGCGTTATGCGTTATGCCTTATGCGTTATGCGTTATGCGATATGCGTTATGCGTTATGCGTTATGCGTTATGCGTTATGCGTTATGCGTTATGCGTTATGCGTTATGCGTTATGCGTTATGCGTTATGCGTTATGCGTTATGCGTTATGCGTTATGCGTTATGCGTTATGCGTTATGCGTTATGAGTTATGCGTTATGCGTTATGCGTTATGCTTGATGCGTTATGAGTTACGCGTAATGTGTTATGCGTTATGCGTTATGCGTTGTGCGTTATGTGTTATGAGTTATGCGTTATGCGTTATGCGTTATGCGTTATGCGTTATGGGTTATCCGTTATGCGTTATCCGTTATGAGTTTTGCGTTATGCGTTATGCGTTATGCGTTATGCGTTATGCGTTATGCGTTATGCGTTATGCGTTATGCGTTATGCGTTATGCGTTATGCGTTATGCGTTATGCGTTATGCGTTATGCGTTATGCGTTATGCGTTATGCGTTATGCGTTATGCGTTATGCGTTATGCGTTATGCGTTATGCGTTATGCGTTATGCGTTATGCGTTATGCGTTATGCGTTATGCGTTATGCGTTATGCGTTATGCGTTATGCTTGATGCGTTATGAGTTACGCGTAATGTGTTATGCGTTATGCGTTATGGGTTATGCGTTATGTGTTATGAGTTATGCGTTATGCGTTATGCGTTATGCGTTATGCGTTATGGGTTATCCGTTATGCGTTATCCGTTATGAGTTTTGCGTTATGCGTTATGCGTTATGCGTTATGCGTTATGCGTTATGCGTTATGCGTTATGCGTTATGCGTTATGCGTTATGCGTTATGCGTTATGCGTTATGCGTTATGCGTTATGCGTTATGCGTTATGCGTTATGCGTTATGCGTTATGCGTTATGCGTTATGCTTTATGCGTGATCCGTTATGCGTTATGCGTTATGAGTAATGCGTGATCCGTTATGCGTTATGCGTTATGCGTTATGCGTTATGCGTTATGCGTTATGCGTTATGGGTTATGCGTTATGTGTTATGCGTTATGCGTTATGCGTTATGCGTTATGCGTTATGCGTTATGGGTTATGAGTAATGCGTGACCCGTTATGCGTTATGCTTTTTGCGTTATGAGTTACGCGTAATGCGTTATGCGCTATGGGTCATGCGTTAAGCGTTATGCGTTATGCGTTATGCGTTATGGGTTATGCGTTATGTGTTATGCGTTATGCGTTATGCGTTATGCGTTATGCGTTATGCGTTATGCGTTATGCGTTATGCGTTATGCGTTATGCGTTATGCGTTATGCGTTATGCGTTATGCGTTATGCGTTATGCGTTATGCGTTATGCGTTATGCGTTATGCGTTATGCTTGATGCGTTATGAGTTACGCGTAATGTGTTATGCGTTATGCGTTATGGGTTATGCGTTATGTGTTATGAGTTATGCGTTATGCGTTATGCGTTATGCGTTATGCGTTATGCGTTATGGGTTATCCGTTATGCGTTATCCGTTATGAGTTTTGCGTTATGCGTTATGCGTTATGCGTTATGCGTTATGCGTTATGCGTTATGCGTTATGCGTTATGCGTTATGCGTTATGCGTTATGCGTTATGCGTTATGCGTTATGCGTTATGCGTTATGCGTTATGCGTTATGCTTTATGCGTGATCCGTTATGCGTTATGCGTTATGAGTAATGCGTGATCCGTTATGCGTTATGCGTTATGCGTTATGCGTTATGGGTTATGCGTTATGTGTTATGCGTTATGCGTTATGCGTTATGCGTTATGCGTTATGGGTTATGAGTAATGCGTGACCCGTTATGCGTTATGCTTTTTGCGTTATGAGTTACGCGTAATGCGTTATGCGCTATGGGTCATGCGTTAAGCGTTATGCGTTATACGTTATGCGTTATGGGTTATGCGTTATGTGTTATGCGTTATGAGTAATGCGTGACCCGTTATGCGTTATGCTTTTTGCGTTATGAGTTACGCGTAATGCGTTATGCGCTATGGGTCATGCGTTAAGCGTTATGCGTTATGCGTTATGCGTTATGCGTTATGAGTAATGCTTGATCCGTTACGCGTTATGCGTTATGCGTTATGCGTTATGCGTTATGCGTTATGCGTTATGCGTTATGAGTAATGCGTGATCCGTTATGCGTTATGCGTTATGCGTTACGTGTTATGCGTTGTGCGTTATCCGCTATGCGTTATGCGTTATGCGTTTTGCGTTATGCGTTATGCCTTATGCGTTATGCGTTATGCGTTATAGGTTATGCGTTATGTGCTATGCGTGATGCGTTATGCGTTATGCGTTATGCATTATGCGTTATGCGTTATGCTTTATGCGTTATGCGTTATGAGTAATGCGTGATCCGTTATGTGTTATGCGTTATGCGTTTTGCGTTATGCGTTATGCGTTATGCGTTATGCGTTATGCGTTATGCGTTATGCGTTATCCGTTATGCGTTATGCGTTATGCGTTATGCGTTAAGCGTTATGCGTTATGCGTTATGCCTTATGCGTTTTGCGTTATGCGTTATGCCTTATGCGTTATGCGTTATGCGTTATGCGTTATGCGTTATGCGTTATGCGTTATGCGTTATGCGTAATGCGTTATGCGTTATGCGTTATGCGTTATGCGTTATGCGTTATGCGTTATGCGTTATGCGTTATGCGTTATGCGTTATGCGTTATGCGTTATGCGTTATGCGTTATGCGTTTGCGTTATGAGAAATGCGTGATCCGATATGCGTTATGCGTTATGCGTTATGCGTTATGCGTTATGCGTTATGCGTTATGGGTTATGCGTTATGTGTTATGCGTTATGCGTTATGCGTTATGCGTTATGCGTTATGCGTTATGCGTTATGCGTTATGCGTTATGCGTTATGCGTTATGCGTTATGCGTTATGCGTTATGCGTTATGCGTTATGCGTTATGCGTTATGCGTTATGCGTTATGCGTTATGCGTTATGCGTTATGCGTTATGCGTTATGCGTTATGCGTTATGCGTTATGCGTTATGCGTTATGCGTTATGCGTTATGCGTTATGCGTTATGCGTTATGCGTTATGCGTTATGCGTTATGCGTTATGTATTATCCGTTATGAGTTATGTGTAATGCGTGATCCGTTATGCGTTATGCGTTATGAGTAATGCGTGATCCGTTATGCGTTATGCGTTATGAGTAATGCTTGATCCGTTACGCGTTATGCGTTATGCGTTATGCGTTATGGGTTATGCGGTGTGTTATGAGTTATGCGTTATGCGTTATGCGTTATGCGTTATGCGTTATGCGTTATGCGTTATGCGTTATGCGTTTTGCGTTATGCGTTATGCGTTATGCGTTGTGCGATATGCGTTATGCGTTATGCGTTATGCTTTATGCGTTATGCGGTATGCGTTATGCGTTATGCTTTATGCGTTATGCGTTATAAGTAATGCGTGATCCGTTATGTGTTATGCGTTATGCGTTATGCGTTATGCGTTTTGCGTTATGCGTTATGCCTTATGCGTTATGCGTTATGCGTTATGCGTTATGCGTTATGCGTTATGCGTTATGCGTTATGCGTTATGCGTTATGCGTTATGCGTTATGCGTTTGCGTTATGAGAAATGCGTGATCCGATATGCGTTATGCGTTATGCGTTATGCGTTATGCGTTATGCGTTATGCGTTATGGGTTATGCGTTATGTGTTGTGCGTTATGCGTTATGCGTTATGCGTTATGCGTTATGCGTTATGCGTTATGCGTTATGCGTTATGCGTTATGCGTTATGCGTTATGCGTTATGCGTTATGCGTTATGCGTTATGCGTTATGCGTTATGCGTTATGCGTTATGCGTTATGCGTTATGCGTTATGCGTTATGCGTTATGCGTTATGCGTTATGCGTTATGCGTTATGCGTTATGTGTTATCCGTTATGAGTTATGAGTAATGCGTGATCCGTTATGCGTTATGCGTTATGAGTAATGCGTGATCCGTTATGCGTTATGCGTTATGAGTAATGCTTGATCCGTTACGCGTTATGCGTTATGCGTTATGCGTTATGGGTTATGCGTTGTGTTATGAGTTATGCGTTATGCGTTATGCGTTATGCGTTATGCGTTATGGGTTATGAGTAATGCGTGATCCGTTATGCGTTATGCTTTATGCGTTATGAGTTACGCGTAATGCGTTATGCGTTAGGCGTTATGGGTTATGCGTTATATGTTATGAGTTATGCGTTATGCGTTATGCGTTATGCGTTATGCGTTATGGGTTATGAGTAATGCGTGATCCGTTATGCGTTATGCTTTATGCGTTATGAGTTACGCGTAATGCGTTATGCGTTATGCGTTATGGGTTATGCGTTATGTGTTATGAGTTATGCGTTATGCGTTATGCGTTATGCGTTATGGGTTATCCGTTATGCGTTATCCGTTATGAGTTTTGCGTTATGCGTTATGCGTTATGAGTTGTGCGTTATGCGTTATGCGTTATGCGTTATGCGTTATGCGTTATGCGTTATGCGTTATGCGTTATGCGTTATGCGTTATGCGTTATGCGTTATGCGTTATGCGTTATGAGAAATGCGTGATCCGTTATGCGTTATGCGTTATGCGTTATGCGTTATGCGTTATGCGTTATGCGTTATGCGTTATGCGTTATGCGTTATGCGTTATGCGTTATGCGTTATGCGTTATGCGTTATGAGTTATGAGAAATGCGTGATCCGTTATGCGTTATGAGTTATGAGTAATGCGTGATCCGTTATGCGTTATGCGTTATGGGTTATGCGTTATTTGTTATGCGTTATGCGTTATGCGTTATGCGTTATGCGTTATGCGTTATGCGTTATGCGTTATGCGTTATGCGTTATGCGTTATGGGTTATGCGTTATGTGTTATGCGTTATGCGTTATGCGTTATGCGTTATGCGTTATGCGTTATGCGTTATGCGTTATGCGTTATGCGTTATGCGTTATGCGTTATGTGTTATCCGTTATGAGTTATCCGTTATGCGTTTTGCGTTATGCGTTATGCGTTATGCGTTATGCGTTATGCGTTATGCGTTATGCGTTATGCGTTATGCGTTATGCGTTATGCGTTATGCGTTATGCGTTATGCGTTATGCGTTATGCGTTATGCGTTATGCGTTATGCGATATGCGTTATGCGTTATGTTTTATGCGTTGTGCGTTATCCGCTATGCGTTATGCGTTTTGCGTTATGCGTTATGCGTTATGCGTTGTGCGTTATGCGTTATGCGTTATAGGTTATGCGTTATGTGTTATGCGTTATGCGTTATGCGTTATGCGTTATGCATTATGCGTTATGCGTTATGCTTTATGCGTTATGCGTTATGAGTAATGCGTGATCCGTTATGTGTTATGCGTTATGCGTTATGCGTTATGCGTTATGCGTTATGCGTTATGCGTTATGCGTTATGCGTTATGCGTTATGCGTTATGCGTTATGCTTGATGCGTTATGCGTTATGCGTTATGCGTTATGCGTTATGCGTTATGCGTTATGCGTTATGCGTTATGGGTTATGCGTTATGTGTTATGCGTTATGCGTTATGCGTTATGCGTTATGCGTTATGGGTTATGAGTAATGCGTGACCCGTTATGCGTTATGCTTTTTGCGTTATGAGTTACGCGTAATGCGTTATGCGCTATGGGTCATGCGTTAAGCGTTATGCGTTATGCGTTATGCGTTATGCGTTATGCGTTATGCGTTATGCGTTATGCGTTATGCGTTATGTGTTATCCGTTATGAGTTATGAGTAATGCGTGATCCGTTATGCGTTATGCGTTATGAGTAATGCGTGATCCGTTATGCGTTATGCGTTATGAGTAATGCTTGATCCGTTACGCGTTATGCGTTATGCGTTATGCGTTATGGGTTATGCGTTGTGTTATGAGTTATGCGTTATGCGTTATGCGTTATGCGTTATGCGTTATGGGTTATGAGTAATGCGTGATCCGTTATGCGTTATGCTTTATGCGTTATGAGTTACGCGTAATGCGTTATGCGTTAGGCGTTATGGGTTATGCGTTATATGTTATGAGTTATGCGTTATGCGTTATGCGTTATGCGTTATGCGTTATGGGTTATGAGTAATGCGTGATCCGTTATGCGTTATGCTTTATGCGTTATGAGTTACGCGTAATGCGTTATGCGTTATGCGTTATGGGTTATGCGTTATGTGTTATGAGTTATGCGTTATGCGTTATGCGTTATGCGTTATGGGTTATCCGTTATGCGTTATCCGTTATGAGTTTTGCGTTATGCGTTATGCGTTATGAGTTGTGCGTTATGCGTTATGCGTTATGCGTTATGCGTTATGCGTTATGCGTTATGCGTTATGCGTTATGCGTTATGCGTTATGCGTTATGCGTTATGCGTTATGCGTTATGAGAAATGCGTGATCCGTTATGCGTTATGCGTTATGCGTTATGCGTTATGCGTTATGCGTTATGCGTTATGCGTTATGCGTTATGCGTTATGCGTTATGCGTTATGCGTTATGCGTTATGCGTTATGAGAAATGCGTGATCCGTTATGCGTTATGAGTTATGAGTAATGCGTGATCCGTTATGCGTTATGCGTTATGGGTTATGCGTTATTTGTTATGCGTTATGCGTTATGCGTTATGCGTTATGCGTTATGCGTTATGCGTTATGCGTTATGCGTTATGGGTTATGCGTTATGTGTTATGCGTTATGCGTTATGCGTTATGCGTTATGCGTTATGCGTTATGCGTTATGCGTTATGCGTTATGCGTTATGCGTTATGCGTTATGTGTTATCCGTTATGAGTTATCCGTTATGCGTTTTGCGTTATGCGTTATGCGTTATGCGTTATGCGTTATGCGTTATGCGTTATGCGTTATGCGTTATGCGTTATGCGTTATGCGTTATGCGTTATGCGTTATGCGTTATGCGTTATGCGTTATGCGTTATGCGTTATGCGATATGCGTTATGCGTTATGTTTTATGCGTTGTGCGTTATCCGCTATGCGTTATGCGTTTTGCGTTATGCGTTATGCGTTATGCGTTGTGCGTTATGCGTTATGCGTTATAGGTTATGCGTTATGTGTTATGCGTTATGCGTTATGCGTTATGCGTTATGCATTATGCGTTATGCGTTATGCTTTATGCGTTATGCGTTATGAGTAATGCGTGATCCGTTATGTGTTATGCGTTATGCGTTATGCGTTATGCGTTTTGCGTTATGCGTTATGCCTTATGCGTTATGCGTTATGCGTTATGCGTTATGCGTTATGCGTTATGCGTTATGCGTTATGCGTTATGCGTTATGCGTTATGCGTTATGCGTTATGCGTTATGCGTTATGCGTTATGCGTTATGCGTTATGCGTTATGCGTTATGCGTTATGCGTTATGCGTTATGCGTTATGCGTTATGCGTTATGCGTTATGCGTTATGCGTTATGCTTGATGCGTTATGCGTTATGCGTTATGCGTTATGCGTTATGCGTTATGCGTTATGCGTTATGGGTTATGCGTTATGTGTTATGCGTTATGCGTTATGCGTTATGCGTTATGCGTTATGGGTTATGAGTAATGCGTGACCCGTTATGCGTTATGCTTTTTGCGTTATGAGTTACGCGTAATGCGTTATGCGCTATGGGTCATGCGTTAAGCGTTATGCGTTATGCGTTATGCGTTATGGGTTATGCGTTATGTGTTATGCGTTATGCGTTATGCGTTATGCGTTATGCGTTATGCGTTATGCGTTATGCGTTATGCGTTATGCGTTATGCGTTATGCGTTATGCGTTATGCGTTATGCGTTATGCGTTATGCGTTATGCGTTATGCGTTATGCGTTATGCGTTATGCGTTATGCGTTATGCTTGATGCGTTATGAGTTACGCGTAATGTGTTATGCGTTATGCGTTATGGGTTATGCGTTATGTGTTATGAGTTATGCGTTATGCGTTATGCGTTATGCGTTATGCGTTATGCGTTATGGGTTATCCGTTATGCGTTATCCGTTATGAGTTTTGCGTTATGCGTTATGCGTTATGCGTTATGCGTTATGCGTTATGCGTTATGCGTTATGCGTTATGCGTTATGCGTTATGCGTTATGCGTTATGCGTTATGCGTTATGCGTTATGCGTTATGCGTTATGCGTTATGCGTTATGCGTTATGCGTTATGCTTTATGCGTGATCCGTTATGCGTTATGCGTTATGAGTAATGGGTGATCCGTTATGCGTTATGCGTTATGCGTTATGCGTTATGCGTTATGCGTTATGCGTTATGGGTTATGCGTTATGTGTTATGCGTTATGCGTTATGCGTTATGCGTTATGCGTTATGGGTTATGAGTAATGCGTGACCCGTTATGCGTTATGCTTTTTGCGTTATGAGTTACGCGTAATGCGTTATGCGCTATGGGTCATGCGTTAAGCGTTATGCGTTATACGTTATGCGTTATGGGTTATGCGTTATGTGTTATGCGTTATGAGTAATGCGTGACCCGTTATGCGTTATGCTTTTTGCGTTATGAGTTACGCGTAATGCGTTATGCGCTATGGGTCATGCGTTAAGCGTTATGCGTTATGCGTTATGCGTTATGCGTTATGAGTAATGCTTGATCCGTTACGCGTTATGCGTTATGCGTTATGCGTTATGCGTTATGCGTTATGCGTTATGCGTTATGAGTAATGCGTGATCCGTTATGCGTTATGCGTTATGCGTTACGTGTTATGCGTTGTGCGTTATCCGCTATGCGTTATGCGTTATGCGTTTTGCGTTATGCGTTATGCCTTATGCGTTATGCGTTATGCGTTATAGGTTATGCGTTATGTGTTATGCGTTATGCGTTATGCGTTATGCGTTATGCATTATGCGTTATGCGTTATGCTTTATGCGTTATGCGTTATGAGTAATGCGTGATCCGTTATGTGTTATGCGTTATGCGTTTTGCGTTATGCGTTATGCGTTATGCGTTATGCGTTATGCGTTATGCGTTATGCGTTATCCGTTATGCGTTATGCGTTATGCGTTATGCGTTAAGCGTTATGCGTTATGCGTTATGCCTTATGCGTTTTGCGTTATGCGTTATGCCTTATGCGTTATGCGTTATGCGTTATGCGTTATGCGTTATGCGTTATGCGTTATGCGTTATGCGTTATGCGTAATGCGTTATGCGTTATGCGTTATGCGTTATGCGTTATGCGTTATGCGTTATGCGTTATGCGTTATGCGTTATGCGTTATGCGTTATGCGTTATGCGTTATGCGTTATGCGTTTGCGTTATGCGAAATGCGTGATCCGATATGCGTTATGCGTTATGCGTTATGCGTTATGCGTTATGCGTTATGCGTTATGCGTTATGGGTTATGCGTTATGTGTTATGCGTTATGCGTTATGCGTTATGCGTTATGCGTTATGCGTTATGCGTTATGCGTTATGCGTTATGCGTTATGCGTTATGCGTTATGCGTTATGCGTTATGCGTTATGCGTTATGCGTTATGCGTTATGCGTTATGCGTTATGCGTTATGCGTTATGCGTTATGCGTTATGCGTTATGCGTTATGCGTTATGCGTTATGCGTTATGCGTTATGCGTTATGCGTTATGCGTTATGCGTTATGCGTTATGCGTTATGTATTATCCGTTATGAGTTATGTGTAATGCGTGATCCGTTATGCGTTATGCGTTATGAGTAATGCGTGATCCGTTATGCGTTATGCGTTATGAGTAATGCTTGATCCGTTACGCGTTATGCGTTATGCGTTATGCGTTATGGGTTATGCGTTGTGTTATGAGTTATGCGTTATGCGTTATGCGTTATGCGTTATGCGTTATGCGTTATGCGTTATGCGTTATGCGTTTTGCGTTATGCGTTATGCGTTATGCGTTGTGCGTTATGCGTTATGCGTTATGCGTTATGCGATATGCGTTATGCGTTATGCGTTATGCTTTATGCGTTATGCGGTATGCGTTATGCGTTATGCTTTATGCGTTATGCGTTATAAGTAATGCGTGATCCGTTATGTGTTATGCGTTATGCGTTATGCGTTATGCGTTATGCGTTTGCGTTATGAGAAATGCGTGATCCGATATGCGTTATGCGTTATGCGTTATGCGTTATGCGTTATGCGTTATGCGTTATGGGTTATGCGTTATGTGTTATGCGTTATGCGTTATGCGTTATGCGTTATGCGTTATGCGTTATGCGTTATGCGTTATGCGTTATGCGTTATGCGTTATGCGTTATGCGTTATGCGTTATGCGTTATGCGTTATGCGTTATGCGTTATGCGTTATGCGTTATGCGTTATGCGTTATGCGTTATGCGTTATGCGTTATGCGTTATGCGTTATGCGTTATGCGTTATGCGTTATGCGTTATGCGTTATGCGTTATGCGTTATGCGTTATGTATTATCCGTTATGAGTTATGTGTAATGCGTGATCCGTTATGCGTTATGCGTTATGAGTAATGCGTGATCCGTTATGCGTTATGCGTTATGAGTAATGCTTGATCCGTTACGCGTTATGCGTTATGCGTTATGCGTTATGGGTTATGCGTTGTGTTATGAGTTATGCGTTATGCGTTATGCGTTATGCGTTATGCGTTATGCGTTATGCGTTATGCGTTATGCGTTATGCGTTTTGCGTTATGCGTTATGCGTTATGCGTTGTGCGTTATGCGTTATGCGTTATGCGTTATGCGATATGCGTTATGCGTTATGCGTTATGCTTTATGCGTTATGCGGTATGCGTTATGCGTTATGCTTTATGCGTTATGCGTTATAAGTAATGCGTGATCCGTTATGTGTTATGCGTTATGCGTTATGCGTTATGCGTTTTGCGTTATGCGTTATGCCTTATGCGTTATGCGTTATGCGTTATGCGTTATGCGTTATGCGTTATGCGTTATGCGTTATGCGTTATGCGTTATGCGTTATGCGTTATGCGTTTGCGTTATGAGAAATGCGTGATCCGATATGCGTTATGCGTTATGCGTTATGCGTTATGCGTTATGCGTTATGCGTTATGGGTTATGCGTTATGTGTTATGCGTTATGCGTTATGCGTTATGCGTTATGCGTTATGCGTTATGCGTTATGCGTTATGCGTTATGCGTTATGCGTTATGCGTTATGCGTTATGCGTTATGCGTTATGCGTTATGCGTTATGCGTTATGCGTTATGCGTTATGCGTTATGCGTTATGCGTTATGCGTTATGCGTTATGCGTTATGCGTTATGTGTTATCCGTTATGAGTTATGAGTAATGCGTGATCCGTTATGCGTTATGCGTTATGAGTAATGCGTGATCCGTTATGCGTTATGCGTTATGAGTAATGCTTGATCCGTTACGCGTTATGCGTTATGCGTTATGCGTTATGGGTTATGCGTTGTGTTATGAGTTATGCGTTATGCGTTATGCGTTATGCGTTATGCGTTATGGGTTATGAGTAATGCGTGATCCGTTATGCGTTATGCTTTATGCGTTATGAGTTACGCGTAATGCGTTATGCGTTAGGCGTTATGGGTTATGCGTTATATGTTATGAGTTATGCGTTATGCGTTATGCGTTATGCGTTATGCGTTATGCGTTATGGGTTATGAGTAATGCGTGATCCGTTATGCGTTATGCTTTATGCGTTATGAGTTACGCGTAATGCGTTATGCGTTATGCGTTATGGGTTATGCGTTATGTGTTATGAGTTATGCGTTATGCGTTATGCGTTATGCGTTATGGGTTATCCGTTATGCGTTATCCGTTATGAGTTTTGCGTTATGCGTTATGCGTTATGAGTTGTGCGTTATACGGTATGCGTTATGCGTTATGCGTTATGCGTTATGCGTTACACGGTATGCGTTATGCGTTATGCGTTATGCGTTATGCGTTATGCGTTATGCGTTATGCGTTATGCGTTATGCGTTATGCGTTATGAGAAATGCGTGATCCGTTATGCGTTATGCGTTATGCGTTATGCGTTATGCGTTATGCGTTATGCGTTATGCGTTATGCGTTATGCGTTATGCGTTATGCGTTATGCGTTATGCGTTATGAGAAATGCGTGATCCGTTATGCGTTATGAGTTATGAGTAATGCGTGATCCGTTATGCGTTATGCGTTATGGGTTATGCGTTATTTGTTATGCGTTATGCGTTATGCGTTATGCGTTATGCGTTATGCGTTATGCGTTATGCGTTATGGGTTATGCGT
>CAKAJA020000950.1:0-20847 GCA_916610235.2 Lasioglossum morio
TATGCGTTATGCGTTATGCGTTGTGCGTTATACGTTTGCGTTAGGCGTTATGCTTTATGGGTTATGCGTTATGCATTATGCGTTATGCGTTATGCGTTATGCGTTATGCATATGCGTTATGCGTTATGCGTTATGAGTTATACGTTATGCGTTAAGCGTTATGCGTTATGCTTTATGCGTTATGCGTTATGCGTTATGCGTTATGCGTGATGCGTTATGCTTTTTGCGTTATGCGTTATGAGTTATACGTTATGCGTTAAGCGTTATGCGTTATGCTTTATGAGTTACGCGTGATCAGTATGCGTTATGCGTTATGCGTTATGCGTTATGCGATATGCTATATGCGTTATGCGTTATGCGTTATGCGTTATGCGTTATGCGTTGTGCGTTATACGTTTGCGTTATGCGTTATGCGTTATCCGTTATGCGTTATGCGTTATGCGTTATGCGTTATGCGTTATGCGTTATGCGTTATGCGTTATGCGTTATGCGTTATGCGTTATGCGTTATGCGTTATGCGTTATGCGTTATGCGGTATGCGTTATGCGTTATGCGTTATGCGTTATGCGTTATGCGTTATGCGTTATGCGTTATGCGTTATGAGTTATACGTTATGCGTTAAGCGTTATGCGTTATGGTTTATGCGTTATGCGTGATCCGTTATGCGTTAGGCGTTATGCGTTATGCGTTATGCATTTTGCGTTATGCGCCATGCGTTATGCGTTATGAGTTATGCGTTATGCGTTATGCGTTATGCGTTATGCGTTATACGTTATGCGTTATGCGTTATGCGTTATGCGTTATGCGTTATGCGTTATACGTTATGCGTTATGCGTTATGCGTTATGCGTTATGCGTTGTGCGTTATGCGTTATGCGTTAAGCGTTATGCGTTATGCGTTATGCGTTATGCTTTATGCGTTATGCGTTAAGCGTTATGCGTTATGCTTTATGCGTTATGCGTTATACGTTATGCGTTATGCGTTATGCGTTGTTCGTTATGCGTTATGGGTTATGCGTTATGCGTTATGCGTTATGCGTTATGCGTTATGCGTTTTGCGTTATGCGTTATGCGTTATGCTTTATGCGTTATGCGTTATACGTTATGCGTTATGCGTTATGCGTTATGCGTTATGCGTTATGCGTTATGCGTTGTGCGTTATGAGTTATGCGTTATGCGTTATGCGTTATGCGTTATGCGTTATGCGTTATGCGTTATACGTTATGCGTTATGCGTTATGCGTTATGCGTTATGCGTTATGCGTTATGCGTTATGCGTTATGCGTTATGCGTTATGCGTTATGCGTTATTCGTTATGCGTTATGCGTTATGCGTTATGCGTTATGCGTTATGCGTTATGCGTTATGCGTTATGCGTTATGCGTTATGCGTTATGCGTTATGCGTTATGCGTTATGCGTTATGCGTTATGCGTTATGCGTTATGCGTTATGCGTTATGCGTTATGCGTTATGCGTTATGCATTTTGCGTTATGCGTTATGCGTTATGCGTTATGCGTAATACGTTTGCGTTATGCGTTATGTGTTATGCGTTATGCTTTATGCGTTATGCGTTATGCTTTATACTTTATGCGTTATGCGTTATGCGTTATACGGTATGAGTTATGCGTTATTCGTTATGCGTTATGCATTATGCGTTATGCGTTATGTGTTATGCGTTATGCGTTATGCGTTATGCGTTAACGTTATGCGTTATGCCTTTTGCGTTATGCTTTATGCGTTATGCGTTATGAGTTATACGTTATGCGTTATGCGTTATACGTTATGCGTTATATGTTATGCGTTATGCGTTATGCGTTATGCGTTATGCGTTATGCGTTATGCGTAATGCGTTATGCGTTATGCGTTATGCGTTATACGTTATGCGTTATGCGTTATGCGTTATGCGTTATGCGTTATGCGTTATGCGTTATGCGTTATGCGTTATGCGTTATGCGTTATGCGTTATGCGTTATGCGTTATGCGTTATGCGTTATGCGTCATGCGTTATGCGTTATGCGTTATGCGTTTGCGTTATGCGTTATGCGTTATGCGTTATGCGTTATGCGTTATGCGTTATGCGTTATGCGTTATGCGTTTTGCGTTATGCGCCATGCGTTATGCGTTATGCGTTATGCGTTATGCGTTATGCGTTATGCGTTATGCGTTATGCGTTATGCGTTATGCGTTATGCGTTAACGTTATGCGTTATGCCTTTTGCGTTATGCTTTATGCGTTATGCGTTATGAGTTATACGTTATGCGTTATGCGTTATACGTTATGCGTTATATGTTATGCGTTATGCGTTATGCGTTATGCGTTATGCGTTATGCGTTATGCGTAATGCGTTATGCGTTATGCGTTATGCGTTATACGTTATGCGTTATGCGTTATGCGTTATGCGTTATGCGTTATGCGTTATGCGTTATGCGTTATGCGTTATGCGTTATGCGTTATGCGTTATGCGTTATGCGTTATGCGTTATGCGTTATGCGTTATGCGTTATGCGTTATGCGTTATGCGTTATGCGTTATGCGTTATGCGTTATGCGTTATGCGTTATGCGTTATGCGTTATGCGTTATGCGTTATGCGTTATGCGTTATGCGTTATGCCTTATGCGTTATGCGTTATGCGTTATGCGTTATGCATTTTGCGTTATGCGCCATGCGTTATGCGTTATGAGTTATGCGTTATGCGTTATGCGTTATGCGTTATGCGTTATGCGTTATACGTTAGGTGTTATGCTTTATGCGTTAAGCGTTATGCGTTATGCTTTATGCGTTATGCGTGATCCGTTATGCGTTACGCGTTATGCGTTATGCGTTATGCATTTTGCGTTATGCGCCATGCGTTATGCGTTATGCGTTATGCGTTATGCGTTATACGTTATGCGTTATGCGTTATGCGTTATGCGTTATGCGTTATGCGTTATGCGTTATGCGTTATGCGTTATGCGTTATGCGTTATGCGTTATGCGTTATGCGTTATGCGTTATGCGTTATGCGTTATGCGTTATGCGTTATGCGTTATGCGTTATGCGTTATGCGTTATGCGTTATGCGTTATGCGTTATGCGTTATGCGTGATGCGTTATGCTTTTTGCGTTATGCGTTATGCGTTATGCGTTATACGTTATGCGTTATGCGTTATGCGTTATGCGTTATGCGTTATGCGTTATGCGTTAGGCGTTATGCGTTATACGTTATGCGTTATGCGTTATGCGTTACGCGTTAGGCGTGATCCATTATGCGTTATGCGTTATGCGTTATGCGTTATGCATTTTGCGTTATGCGCCATGCGTTATGCGTTATGAGTTATGCGTTATGCGTTATGCGTTATGCGTTATGCGTTATGCGTTATGCGTTATACGTTATGCGTTATGCGTTATGCGTTATGCGTTATGCGTTATGCGTTATGCGTTATGCGTTATGCGTTATGCGTTATGCGTTATGCGTTATGCGTTATGCGTTATGCGTTGTGCGTTATACGTTTGCGTTAGGCGTTATGCTTTATGGGTTATGCGTTATGCATTATGCGTTATGCGTTATGCGTTATGCGTTATGCATATGCGTTATGCGTTATGCGTTATGCGTTATGCGTTATGCGTTATGCTTTATGCGTTATGCGTTATGCGTTATGCGTGATGCGTTATGCGTTATGCGTTATGCGTCATGCGTTATGCGTTATGCGTTATGCGTTATGCGTTATGCGTTATGCGTTATGCGTTATGCGTTATGCGTTATGCGTTATGCGTTATGCGTTATGCGTTATGCGTTTTGCGTTATGCGTTATGCGTTATGCGTTATGCGTTATGCGTTATGCGTTATGCGTTATGCGTTACGCGTTATGCGTTATGCGTGATGCGTTATGCTTTTTGCGTTATGCGTTGTGCGTTATGCGTTATGAGTTATACGTTATGCGTTAAGCGTTATGCGTTATTGTTTATGCGTTATGCGTGATCCGTTATGCGTTAGGCGTTATGCGTTATGCATTTTGCGTTATGCGCCATGCGTTATGCGTTATGAGTTATGCGTTATGCGTTATGCGTTATGCGTTATGCGTTATACGTTATGCGTTATGCGTTATGCGTTATGCGTTATGCGTTATGCGTTATGCGTTATACGTTATGCGTTATGCGTTATGCGTTATTCGTTATGCGTTATGCGTTATGCGTTATGCGTTATGCGTTATGCGTTATGCGTTATGCGTTAAGCGTTATGCGTTATGCTTTATGCGTTATGCGTTATGCGTTATGCGTTATGCGTTATGCGTTATGCGTTATGCGTTATGCGTTATACGTTAGGTGTTATGCTTTATGCGTTAAGCGTTATGCGTTATGCTTTATGCGTTATGCGTGATCCGTTATGCGTTACGCGTTATGCGTTATGCGTTATGCATTTTGCGTTATGCGCCATGCGTTATGCGTTATGCGTTATGCGTTATGCGTTATACGTTATGCGTTATGCGTTATGCGTTATGCGTTATGCGCCATGCGTTATGCGTTATGCGTTATGCGTTATGCGTTATGCGTTATGCGTTATGCGTTATGCGTTATGCGTTATGCGTTATGCGTTATGCGTTATGCGTTATGCGTTATGCGTTATGCGTTATGCGTTATGCGTTATGCGTGATGCGTTATGCTTTTTGCGTTATGCGTTATGCGTTATGCGTTATGAGTTATACGTTATGCGTTAAGCGTTATGCGTTATGCTTTATGCGTTATGCGTGATCCGTTATGCGTTAGGCGTTATGCGTTATGCGTTATGCATTTTGCGTTATGCGCCATGCGTTATGCGTTATGAGTTATGCGTTATGCGTTATGCGTTATGCGTTATGCGTTATGCGTTATACGTTATGCGTTATGCGTTATGCGTTATGCGTTATGCGTTATGCGTTATGCGTTATGCGTTATGCGTTAGGCGTTATGCGTTATACGTTATGCGTTATGCGTTATGCGTTACGCGTTAGGCGTGATCCATTATGCGTTATGCGTTATGCGTTATGCGTTATGCGTTATGCATTTTGCGTTATGCGCCATGCGTTATGCGTTATGCGTTATGCGTTATGCGTTATGCGTTATGCGTTATACGTTATGCGTTATGCGTTATGCGTTATGCGTTATGCGTTATGCGTTATGCGTTATGCGTTTTGCGTTATGCGTTATGCGTTATGCGTTATGCGTTATGCGTTATGCGTTATGCGTTATGCGTTACGCGTTATGCGTTATGCGTGATGCGTTATGCTTTTTGCGTTATGCGTTGTGCGTTATGCGTTATGAGTTATACGTTATGCGTTAAGCGTTATGCGTTATTGTTTATGCGTTATGCGTGATCCGTTATGCGTTAGGCGTTATGCGTTATGCATTTTGCGTTATGCGCCATGCGTTATGCGTTATGAGTTATGCGTTATGCGTTATGCGTTATGCGTTATGCGTTATACGTTATGCGTTATGCGTTATGCGTTATGCGTTATGCGTTATGCGTTATGCGTTATACGTTATGCGTTATGCGTTATGCGTTATTCGTTATGCGTTATGCGTTATGCGTTATGCGTTATGCGTTATGCGTTATGCGTTATGCGTTAAGCGTTATGCGTTATGCTTTATGCGTTATGCGTTATGCGTTATGCGTTATGCGTTATGCGTTATGCGTTATACGTTAGGTGTTATGCTTTATGCGTTAAGCGTTATGCGTTATGCTTTATGCGTTATGCGTGATCCGTTATGCGTTACGCGTTATGCGTTATGCGTTATGCATTTTGCGTTATGCGCCATGCGTTATGCGTTATGCGTTATGCGTTATGCGTTATGCGTTATACGTTATGCGTTATGCGTTATGCGTTATGCGTTATGCGTTATGCGTTATGCGTTATGCGTTATGCGTTATGCGTTATGCGTTATGCGTTATGCGTTATGCGTTATGCGTTATGCGTTATGCGTTATGCGTTATGCGTTATGCGTTATGCGTTATGCGTTATGCGTTATGCGTTATGCGTTATGCGTTATGCGTGATGCGTTATGCTTTTTGCATGCGTTATGCTTTTTGCGTTATGCGTTATGCGTTATGAGTTATACGTTATGCGTTAAGCGTTATGCGTTATGCTTTATGCGTTATATGTGATCCGTTATGCGTTAGGCGTTATGCGTTATGCGTTATGCATTTTGCGTTATGCGCCATGCGTTATGCGTTATGAGTTATGCGTTATGCGTTATGCGTTATGCGTTATGCGTTATGCGTTAGATGCGTTATGCGTTATGCGTTATGCGTTATGCGTTATGCGTTATGCGTTATGCGTTAGGCGTTATGCGTTATACGTTATGCGTTATGCGTTATGCGTTACGCGTTAGGCGTGATCCATTATGCGTTATGCGTTATGCGTTATGCGTTATGCGTTATGCATTTTGCGTTATGCGCCATGCGTTATGCGTTATGCGTTATGCGTTATGCGTTATGCGTTATGCGTTATGCGTTATGCGTTATGCGTTATGCGTTATGCGTTATGCGTTATGCGTTATGCGTTATGCGTTATGCGTTATGCGTTATGCGTTATGCGTTATGCGTTATGCGTTATGCGTTATGCGTTTATGCGTTATGCGTTATGCGTTATGCGTTATGCGTTATGCGTTATGCGTTATGCGTTATGCGTTATGCGTTATGCGTTATGCGTTGTGCGTTATACGTTTGCGTTAGGCGTTATGCTTTATGGGTTATGCGTTATGCATTATGCGTTATGCGTTATGCGTTATGCGTTATGCATATGCGTTATGCGTTATGCGTTATGCGTTATGCGTTATGCGTTATGCTTTATGCGTTATGCGTTATGCGTTATGCGTTATGCGTTATGCGTGATGCGTTATGCTTTTTGCGTTATGCGTTATGAGTTATACGTTATGCGTTAAGCGTTATGCGTTATGCTTTATGCGTTATGCGTGATCCGTTATGCGTTATGCGTTATGCGTTATTCATTTTGCGTTATGCGCCATGCGTTATGCGTTATGCGTTATGCGTTATGCGTTATGCGATATGCTATATGCGTTATGCGTTATGCGTTATGCGTTATGCGTTATGCGTTATGCGTTGTGCGTTATACGTTTGCGTTATGCGTTATGCGTTGTCCGTTATGCGTTATGCTTTATGCGTTATGCGTTATGCGTTATGCGTTATGCGTTATGCGTTATGCGTTATGCGTTATGCGTTATGCATTTTGCGTTATGCGTTATGCGTTATGCGTAATACGTTTGCGTTATGCGTTATGTGTTATGCGTTATGCTTTTATGCGTTATGCGTTATGCGTTATGCGTTATACGTTTGCGTTATGCGTTATGCGTTGTGCGTTATACGTTTGCGTTATGCGTTATGCGTTATGCGTTGTTCGTTATGCGTTATGCGTTGGGCGTAATACGTTTGCGTTATGCGTTATGCGTTATGCTTTATGCTTTATGCGTTATGCGTTATGCGTTATACGGTATGAGTTATGCGTTATTCGTTATGCGTTATGCGTTATTGCGTTATGCGTTATGCGTTATGCGTTATGCGTTATGCGTTATGCGTTATGCCTTTTGCGTTATGCTTTATGCGTTATGCGTTATGAGTTATACGTTATGCGTTATGCGTTATACGTTATGCGTTATATGTTATGCGTTATGCGTTATGCGTTATGCGTTATGCGTTATGCGTTATGCGTTATGCGTTATGCGTTATGCGTTATGCGTAATGCGTTTATGCGTTATGCGTTATGCGTAATGCGTTATGCGTTATGCGTTATGCGTATACTTAGCGTTATGCGTTATGCGTTATGCGTTATGCGTTATGCGTTATGCGTTATGCGTTATGCGTTATGCGTTATGCGTTATGCGTTATGCGTTATGCGTTATGCGTTATGCGTTATGCGTTATGCGTTATGCGTTATGCGTTATGCGTTATGCGTTATGCGTTATGCGTTATGCGTTATGCGTTAAGCGTTATGCGTTATGGTTTATGCGTTATGCGTTATACGTTATGCGTTATGCGTTATGCGTTGTTCGTTATGCGTTATGCGTTATGCGTTATGCGTTATGCGTGATGCGTTATGCTTTTTGCGTTATGCGTTATGAGTTATACGTTATGCGTTAAGCGTTATGCGTTATGCTTTATGCGTTATGCGTTATACGTTATGCGTTATGCGTTATGCGTTGTGCGTTATGCGTTATGCGTTATGCGTTGTGCGTTATGAGTTATGCGTTGTGCGTTATGCGTTATGCGTTATGCGTTATGCGTTATGCGTTATACGTTATGCGTTATGCGTTATGCGTTATGCGTTATGCGTTATGCGTTATGCGTTAACGTTATGCGTTAACGTTATGCGTTATGCGTTATGCGTTATGCGTTATGCGTTATGCGTTATGCGTTGTGCGTTATACGTTTGCGTTAGGCGTTATGCTTTATGGGTTATGCGTTATGCATTATGCGTTATGCGTTATGCGTTATGCGTTATGTATATGCGTTATGCGTTATGCGTTATGAGTTATACGTTATGCGTTAAGCGTTATGCGTTATGCGTTATGCGTTATGCGTTATGCGTTATGCGTTATGCGTGATGCGTTATGCTTTTTGCGTTATGCGTTATGAGTTATACGTTATGCGTTAAGCGTTATGCGTTATGCTTTATGAGTTATGCGTGATCAGTATGCGTTATGCGTTATGCGTTATGCGTTATGCGATATGCTATATGCGTTATGCGTTATGCGTTATGCGTTATGCGTTATGCGTTATGCGTTGTGCGTTATACGTTTGCGTTATGCGTTATGCGTTATCCGTTATGCGTTATGCGTTATGCTTTATGCGTTATGCGTTATGCGTTATGCGTTATACGTTATGCGTTATGCGTTATGCGTGATGCGTTATGCGTTATGCGTTATGCGTTATGCGTTATGCGTTATGCGTTATGCGTTATGCGTTATGCGTTATGCGTTATGCGTTATGCGTTATGCGTTATGCGTTATGCGTTTTGCGTTATGCGTTATGCGTTATGCGTTATGCGTTATGCGTTATGCGTTATGCGTTATGCGTTATGCGTTATGCGTTATGCGTTATGCCTTATGCGTTGGGCGTAATACGTTTGCGTTATGCGTTATGCGTTATGCTTTATGCGTTATGCGTTATGCGTTATGCGTTATGCGTTATGCGTTGTTCGTTATGCGTTATGCGTTGGGCGTAATACGTTTGCGTTATGCGTTATGAGTTATACGTTATGCGTTAAGCGTTATGCGTTATGCGTTATGCGTTATGCGTTATGCGTTATGCGTTATGCGTTATGCGTTATGCGTTATGCGTTATGCGTTATGCGTTATGCGTTATGCGTTATGCGTTATGCGTTATGCGTTATGCGTTATGCGTTATGCGTTATGCGTTATGCGTTATGCGTTATGCGTTATGCGTTATGCGTTATGCGTTATGCGTTATGCGTTATGCGTTATGCGTTATGCGTTATGCGTTATGCGTTATGCGTTATGCGTGATGCGTTATGCTTTTTGCGTTATGCGTTATGAGTTATACGTTATGCGTTAAGCGTTATGCGTTATACGTTATGCGTTATGCGTTATGAGTTATGCGTGATCCGTTATGCGTTACGCGTTATGCGTTATGCGTTATGCATTTTGCGTTATGCGCCATGCGTTATGCGTTATGAGTTATGCGTTATGCGTTATGCGTTATGCGTTATGCGTTATGCGTTATGCGTTATACGTTATACGTTATGCGTTATGCGTTATGCGTTATGCGTTGTGCGTTATGCGTTATGCGTTATGCGTTATGCGTTATGCGTTATGCGTTACGCGTTACGCGTTACGCGTTACGCGTTATGCGTTATGCGTTATGCGTTATGAGTTATGCGTTATGCGTTATGCGTTATGCGTTATGCGTTATGCGTTATGCGTTATGCGTTATGCGTTATGCGTTATGCGTTATGCGTTATGCGTTATGCGTTATGCGTTATGCGTTATGCGTTATGCGTTTTGCGTTATGCGTTATGCGTTATGCGTTATGCGTTATGCGTTATGCGTTATGCGTTATGCGTTATGCGTTATGCGTTATGCGTTATGCGTTATGCGTTATGCGTTATGCGTTATGAGTTATACGTTATGCATTAAGCGTTATGCGTTATGCTTTATGCGTTATGCGTTATACGTTATGCGTTATGCGTTATGCGTTATGCGTTATGCGTTATGCGTTATGCGTTATGCGTTATGCGTTATGCGTTATGCGTGATGCGTTATGCTTTATGTGTTATGCGTTTTGAGTTATACGTTATGCGTTATGCGTTATGCGTTATGCGTTATGCGTTATGCGTAATGCGTTATGTGTTATGCGTTATGCGTTATGCGTTATGCGTTATGCGTTATGCGTTGTTCGTTATGCGTTATGCGTTATGCGTTATGCGTTATGCGTTATGCGTGATGCGTTATGCTTTTTGCGTTATGCGTTATGAGTTATACGTTATGCGTTAAGCGTTATGCGTTATGCTTTATAAGTTATGCGTGATCCATTATGCGTTATGCGTTATGCGTTATGCATTTTGCGTTATGCGCCATGCGTTATGCGTTATGAGTTATGCGTTATGCGTTATGCGTTATGCGTTATGCGTTATACGTTATGCGTTATGCGTTATGCGTTATGCGTTATGCGTTATGCGTTATGCGTTATGCGTTATGCGTTGTGCGTTATACGTTTGCGTTAGGCGTTATGCTTTATGGGTTATGCGTTATGCATTATGCGTTATGCGTTATGCGTTATGCATATGCGTTATGCGTTATGCGTTAATCGTTATGCGTTATGCGTTATGCGTTATGCGTTATGCGTTATGCGTTATGGGTTATGCGTTATGAGTTATACGTTATGCGTTAAGCGTTATGCGTTATGCTTTATACGTTATGCGTGATCCATTATGCGTTATGCGTTATGCGTTATGCATTTTGCGTTATGCGCCATGCGTTATGCGTTATGCGTTATGCGTTATGCGTTATGCGTTATGCGTTATGCGTTAATCGTTATGCGTTATGCGTTATGCGTTATGCGTTATGCGTTATGCGTTATGGGTTATGCGTTATGAGTTATACGTTATGCGTTAAGCGTTATGCGTTATGCTTTATACGTTATGCGTGATCCATTATGCGTTATGCGTTATGCGTTATGCGTTATACGTTATGCGTTATGCGTTATGCGTTATGCGTTATGCGTTATGCGTTATGCGTTATGCGTTATGCGTTATGCGTTGTGCGTTATACGTTTGCGTTAGGCGTTATGCTTTATGGGTTATGCGTTATGCATTATGCGTTATGCGTTATGCGTTATGCATATGCGTTATGCGTTATGCGTTAATCGTTATGCGTTATGCGTTATGCGTTATGCGTTATGCGTTATGCGTTATGCGTTATGCGTTATGCGTTATGCGTTATGCGTTATGCGTTATGCGTTATGCGTTATGCGTTATGCGTTATGCGTTATGCGTTATGCGTTATGCGTGATGTGTTATGCTTTTTGGGTTATGTGTTATGAGTTATACGTTATGCGTTAAGCATTATGCGTTATGCTTTATGCGTTATGCGTTATCCGTTATGCGTTATGCGTTATGCGATATGCTATATGCGTTATGCGTTATGCGTTATGCGTTGTGGGTTATACGTTTGCGTTATGCGTTATGCGTTATCCGTTATGCGTTATGCTTTATGCGTTATGCGTTATGCGTTATGCGTTATGCGTTATGCGTTATGCGTTATGCGTTATGCGTTAGGCAAAATGCGTTATGCGTTATGCGTTATGCGTTATGCGTTATGCGTTATGCGTGATGCGTTATGCTTTTTGCGTTATGCGTTATGAGTTATACGTTATGCGTTAAGCGTTATGCGTTATGCCTTATACGTTATGCGTGATCCATTATGCGTTATGCGTTATGCGTTATGCGTTCTGTGTTGTGCGTTGTGCGTTGTGCGATATGCGTTATGCGTTATGGGTTATGGGTTATGCGTTATGCTATATGCGTTATGCATTTTGCGTTATGCGTTATGCGTTATGCGTTATGCGTTATGCGTTATGCGTTATGCGTTATGCATTATGCATTATGCGTTATGCGTTATGCGATATGCATATGCGTTATGCGTTATGCGTTATGCGTTATGCGTTATGCGTTATGCGTTATGCGTTATGCGTTATGCGTTATGCGTTATGCGTTATGCGTTATGCGTGATGTGTTATGCTTTTTGCGTTATGTGTTATGAGTTATACGTTATGCCTTAAGCGTTATGCGTTATGCGTTATGCGTTATGCGTTATGCGTTATGCGTTATGCGTTATGCGTTATGCGTTATGCGTTATGCGTTATGCGTTATGCGTTACGCGTTATGCGTTATGCGTTACGCGTTATGCGTTATGCGTTATGCGTTATACGTTATGCGTTATGCGTTATGCGTTATGCGTTATGCGTTATGCGTTATGCGTTATGCGTTATGCGTTATGCGTTATGCGTTATGCGTTATGCGTTATGCGTTATGAGTTATACGTTATGCATTAAGCGTTATGCGTTATGCTTTATGCGTTATGCGTTATACGTTATGCGTTATGCGTTATGCGTTATGCGTTATGCGTTATGCGTTATGCGTTATGCGTGATGCGTTATGCTTTATGTGTTATGCGTTTTGAGTTATACGTTATGCGTTATGCGTTATGCGTTATGCGTTATGCGTTATGCGTAATGCGTTATGCGTTATGCGTTATGCGTTATGCGTTATGCGTTATGCGTTATGCGTTATGCGTTATGCGTTGTTCGTTATGCGTTATGCGTTATGCGTTATGCGTTATGCGTTATGCGTTATGCGTGATGCGTTATGCTTTTTGCGTTATGCGTTATGAGTTATACGTTATGCGTTAAGCGTTATGCGTTATGCTTTATACGTTATGCGTGATCCATTATGCGTTATGCGTTATGCGTTATGCGTTATGCATTTTGCGTTATGCGCCATGCGTTATGCGTTATGAGTTATGCGTTATGCGTTATGCGTTATGCGTTATGCGTTATACGTTATGCGTTATGCGTTATGCGTTATGCGTTATGCGTTATGCGTTATGCGTTATGCGTTATGCGTTATGCGTTATGCGTTATGCGTTATGCGTTGTGCGTTATACGTTTGCGTTAGGCGTTATGCTTTATGGGTTATGCGTTATGCATTATGCGTTATGCGTTATGCATTTTGCGTTATGCGTTATGCGTTATGCGTTATGCGTAATACGTTTGCGTTATGCGTTATGCGTTATGCGTTATGCGTTATGCTTTATGAGTTATGCGTTATGCGTTATGCGTTATACGTTTGCGTTATGCGTTATGCGTTGTGCGTTATACGTTTGCGTTATGCGTTATGCGTTATGCGTTGTTCGTTATGCGTTATGCGTTAGGCGTAATACGTTTGCGTTATGCGTTATGCGTTATGCGTTATGCTTTATGCGTTATGCGTTATGCGTTATACGGTATGAGTTATGCGTTATTCGTTATGTGTTATGCGTTATGCGTTATGCGTTATGCGTTATGCTATATGCGTTATGCGTTATGCGTTATGCGTTGTGGGTTATACGTTTGCGTTATGCGTTATGCGTTATCCGTTATGCGTTATGCTTTATGCGTTATGCGTTATGCGTTATGCGTTATGCGTTATGCGTTATGCGTTATGCGTTATGCATTTTGCGTTATGCGTTATGCGTTATGCGTTATGCGTAATACGTTTGCGTTATGCGTTATGCGTTATGCGTTATGCGTTATGCTTTATGAGTTATGCGTTATGCGTTATACGTTTGCGTTATGCGTTATGCGTTGTGCGTTATACGTTTGCGTTATGCGTTAGGCGTAATACGTTTGCGTTATGCGTTATGCGTTATGCTTTATGCGTTATGCGTTATGCGTTATACGGTATGAGTTATGCGTTATTCGTTATGTGTTATGCGTTATGCGTTATGCGTTATGCGTTATGCGTTATGCGTTATGCGTTATGCGTTATGCGTTAGGCGTTATGCGTTATGCTTTATGCGTTATGAGTTATGAGTTATACGGTATGAGTTATGCGTTATGCGTTATGCGTTATGCGTTATGCGTTATGCGTTATGCGTTATGCGTTATGCGTTATGCGTTATGCGTTATGCGTTATGCGTTATGCGTTATGCGTTATGCGTTATGCGTTATGCGTTATGCGTTATGCGTTATGCGTTATGCGTTATGCGTTATGCGTTATGCGTTATGCGTTATGCGTTATGCGTTATGCGTTATGCGTTATGCGTGATGCGTTATGCTTTTTGCGTTATGCGTTATGAGTTATACGTTATGCGTTAAGCGTTATGCGTTATGCTTTATACGTTATGCGTGATCCATTATGCGTTATGCGTTATGCGTTATGCGTTATGCATTTTGCGTTATGCGCCATGCGTTATGCGTTATGAGTTATGCGTTATGCGTTATGCGTTATGCGTTATGCGTTATGCGTTATGCGTTATGCGTTATGCGTTATGCGTTATGCGTTATGCGTTATGCGTTATGCGTTATGCGTTATGCGTTATGCGTTATGCGTTATGCGTTATGCGTTATGCGTTATGCGTTATGCGTTATGCGTTATGCGTTATGCGTTATGCGTTATGCGTTATGCGTTATGCGTTATGCGTTATGCGTTATGCGTTATGCGTTATGCGTTATGCGTTATGCGTTATGCGTTATGCGTTATGCGTTATGCGTTATGCGTTATGCGTTATGCGTTATGCGTTATGCGTTATGCGTTATGCGTTATGCATTTTGCGTTATGCGCCAAGCGTTATGCGTTATGAGTTATACGTTATGCGTTAAGCGTTATGCGTTATACGTTATGCGTTATGCGTTATGCGTTATGCGTTATGCGTTATGCGTTATGCGTTATGCGTTATGCGTTATGCGTTATGCGTTAAGCGTTATGCGTTATGCGTTATGAGTTATGCGTGATCCGTTATGCGTTACGCGTTATGCGTTATGCGTTATGCATTTTGCGTTATGCGCCAGGCGTTATGCGTTATGAGTTATGCGTGATCCGTTATGCGTTATGCGTTATGCATTTTGCGTTATGCGCCATGCGTTATGCGTTATGAGTTATGCGTTATGCGTTATGCGTTATACGTTATGCGTTATGCGTTATACGTTATGCGTTATGCGTTATGCGTTATGCGTTGTGCGTTATGCGTTATGCGTTATGCGATATGCGTTATGCGTTACGCGTTACGCATTATGCGTTATGCGTTATGCGTTATGCGTTATGCGTTATGCGTTATGCGTTATGCGTTATGCGTTATGCGTTATGCGTTATGCGTTATGCGTTATGCGATATGCGTTATGCGTTATGCGTTATGCGTTATGCGTTATGCGTTATGCGTTATGCGTTATGCGTTATGCGTTATGCGTTATGCGTTATGCGTTATGCGTTATGCGTTATGCGTTATGCGTTATGCGTTATGCGTTATGCGTTATGCGTAATGCGTTATGCGTTATGCGTTATGAGTTATACGTTATGCATTAAGCGTTATGCGTTATGCTTTATGCGTTATGCGTTATACGTTATGCGTTATGCGTTATGCGTTATGCGTTATGCGTTATGCGTGATGCGTTATGCTTTTTGCGTTATGCGTTATGAGTTATACGTTATGCGTTAAGCGTTATGCGTTATGCATTATACGTTATGCGTGATCCATTATGCGTTATGCGTTATGCGTTATGCGTTATGCATTTTGCGTTATGCGCCATGCGTTATGCGTTATGAGTTATGCGTTATGCGTTATGCGTTATGCGTTATGCGTTATGCGTTATGCGTGATGCGTTATGCTTTATGTGTTATGCGTTTTGAGTTATACGTTATGCGTTATGCGTTATGCGTTATGCGTTATGCGTTATGCGTAATGCGTTATGCGTTATGCGTTATGCGATGTGCGTTATGCGTTATGCGTTATGCGTTGTTCGTTATGCGTTATGCGTTATGCGTTATGCGTTATGCGTTATGCGTGATGCGTTATGCTTTTTGCGTTATGCGTTATGAGTTATACGTTATGCGTTAAGCGTTATGCGTTATGCTTTATACGTTATGCGTGATCCATTATGCGTTATGCGTTATGCGTTATGCGCCATGCGTTATGCGCCATGCGTTATGCGTTATGAGTTATGCGTTATGCGTTATGCGTTATGCGTTATGCGTTATACGTTATGCGTTATGCGTTATGCGTTATGCGTTATGCGTTATGCGTTATGCGTTATGCGTTATGCGTTATGCGTTGTGCGTTATACGTTTGCGTTAGGCGTTATGCTTTATGGGTTATGCGTTATGCATTATGCGTTATGCGTTATGCGTTATGCATATGCGTTATGCGTTATGCGTTAATCGTTATGCGTTATGCGTTATGCGTTATGCGTTATGCGTTATGCGTTATGCGTTATGCGTTATGCGTTATGCGTTATGCGTGATGTGTTATGCTTTTTGCGTTATGTGTTATGAGTTATACGTTATGCGTTAAGCATTATGCGTTATGCTTTATGCGTTATGCGTTATCCGTTATGCGTTATGCGTTATGCGTTATGCGATATGCTATATGCGTTATGCGTTATGCGTTATGCGTTATGCGTTATGCGTTATGCGTGATGTGTTATGCTTTTTGCGTTATGTGTTATGAGTTATACGTTATGCGTTAAGCGTTATGCGTTATGCGTTATGCGTTATGCGTTATGCGTTATGCGTTATGCGTTATGCGTTATGCGTTATGCGTTATGCGTTATGCGTTATGCGTTATGCGTTATGCGTGATGCGTTATGCTTTATGTGTTATGCGTTTTGAGTTATACGTTATGCGTTATGCGTTATGCGTTATGCGTTATGCGTTATGCGTAATGCGTTATGCGTTATGCGTTATGCGTTATGCGTTATGCGTTATGCGTTATGCGTTATGCGTTATGCGTTGTTCGTTATGCGTTATGCGTTATGCGTTATGCGTTATGCGTTACGCGTTATGCGTTATGCGTTACGCGTTATGCGTTATGCGTTATGCGTTATACGTTATGCGTTATGCGTTATGCGTTATGCGTTATGCGTTATGCGTTATGCGTTATGCGTTATGCGTTATGCGTTATGCGTTATGCGTTATGAGTTATACGTTATGCATTAAGCGTTATGCGTTATGCTTTATGCGTTATGCGTTATACGTTATGCGTTATGCGTTATGCGTTATGCGTTATGCGTTATGCGTTATGCGTTATGCGTTATGCGTGATGCGTTATGCTTTATGTGTTATGCGTTTTGAGTTATACGTTATGCGTTATGCGTTATGCGTTATGCGTTATGCGTTATGCGTAATGCGTTATGCGTTATGCGTTATGCGTTATGCGTTATGCGTTATGCGTTATGCGTTATGCGTTATGCGTTATGCGTTGTTCGTTATGCGTTATGCGTTATGCGTTATGCGTTATGCGTTATGCGTTATGCGTGATGCGTGATGCGTTATGCGTTATGCGTTATGCGTTATGCGTTATGCGTTATGCGTTATGCGTTATGCGTTATGCGTTATGCGTTATGCGTTATGCGTTATGCGTTATGCGTTATGCGTTATGCGTTATGCGTTATGCGTTATGCGTTATGCGTTATGCGTTATGCGTTATGCGTTATGCGTTATGCGTTATGCGTTATGCGTTATGCGTTATGCGTTATGCGTTATGCGTTATGCGTTATGCGTTATGCGTTATGCGTTATGCGTTATGCGTTATGCGTTATGCGTTATGCGTTTTGCGTTATGCGTTATGCGTTATGCGTTATGCGTTATGCGTTATGCGTTATGCGTTATGCGTTATGCGTTATGCGTTATGCATTTTGCGTTATGCGCCAAGCGTTATGCGTTATGAGTTATACGTTATGCGTTAAGCGTTATGCGTTATACGTTATGCGTTATGCGTTATGCGTTATGCGTTATGCGTTATGCGTTATGCGTTATGCGTTATGCGTTATGCGTTATGCGTTATGCGTTATGCGTTATGCGTTATGAGTTATGCGTGATCCGTTATGCGTTACGCGTTATGCGTTATGCGTTATGCATTTTGCGTTATGCGCCAGGCGTTATGCGTTATGAGTTATGCGTGATCCGTTATGCGTTATGCGTTATGCATTTTGCGTTATGCGCCATGCGTTATGCGTTATGAGTTATGCGTTATGCGTTATGCGTTATACGTTATGCGTTATGCGTTATACGTTATGCGTTATGCGTTATGCGTTATGCGTTGTGCGTTATGCGTTATGCGTTATGCGATATGCGTTATGCGTTACGCGTTACGCATTATGCGTTATGCGTTATGCGTTATGCGTTATGCGTTATGCGTTATGCGTTATGCGTTATGCGTTATGCGTTATGCGTTATGCGTTATGCGTTATGCGTTATGCGATATGCGTTATGCGTTATGCGTTATGCGTTATGCGTTATGCGTTATGCGTTATGCGTTATGCGTTATGCGTTATGCGTTATGCGTTATGCGTTATGCGTTATGCGTTATGCGTTATGCGTTATGCGTTATGCGTTATGCGTTATGCGTTATGCGTTATGCGTTATGCGTTATGCGTTATGCGTTATGCGTTATGCGTTATGCGTTATGAGTTATACGTTATGCATTAAGCGTTATGCGTTATGCTTTATGCGTTATGCGTTATACGTTATGCGTTATGCGTTATGCGTTATGCGTTATGCGTTATGCGTGATGCGTTATGCTTTTTGCGTTATGCGTTATGAGTTATACGTTATGCGTTAAGCGTTATGCGTTATGCATTATACGTTATGCGTGATCCATTATGCGTTATGCGTTATGCGTTATGCGTTATGCGTTATGCATTTTGCGTTATGCGCCATGCGTTATGCGTTATGAGTTATGCGTTATGCGTTATGCGTTATGCGTTATGCGTTATGCGTTATGCGTTATGCGTGATGCGTTATGCTTTATGTGTTATGCGTTTTGAGTTATACGTTATGCGTTATGCGTTATGCGTTATGCGTTATGCGTTATGCGTAATGCGTTATGCGTTATGCGTTATGCGATATGCGTTATGCGTTATGCGTTATGCGTTGTTCGTTATGCGTTATGCGTTATGCGTTATGCGTTATGCGTTATGCGTGATGCGTTATGCTTTTTGCGTTATGCGTTATGAGTTATACGTTATGCGTTAAGCGTTATGCGTTATGCTTTATACGTTATGCGTGATCCATTATGCGTTATGCGTTATGCGTTATGCGCCATGCGTTATGCGCCATGCGTTATGCGTTATGAGTTATGCGTTATGCGTTATGCGTTATGCGTTATGCGTTATACGTTATGCGTTATGCGTTATGCGTTATGCGTTATGCGTTATGCGTTATGCGTTATGCGTTATGCGTTATGCGTTATGCGTTGTGCGTTATACGTTTGCGTTAGGCGTTATGCTTTATGGGTTATGCGTTATGCATTATGCGTTATGCGTTATGCGTTATGCATATGCGTTATGCGTTATGCGTTAATCGTTATGCGTTATGCGTTATGCGTTATGCGTTATGCGTTATGCGTTATGCGTTATGCGTTATGCGTTATGCGTGATGTGTTATGCTTTTTGCGTTATGTGTTATGAGTTATACGTTATGCGTTAAGCATTATGCGTTATGCTTTATGCGTTATGCGTTATCCGTTATGCGTTATGCGTTATGCGTTATGCGATATGCTATATGCGTTATGCGTTATGCGTTATGCGTTATGCGTTATGCGTTATGCGTGATGTGTTATGCTTTTTGCGTTATGTGTTATGAGTTATACGTTATGCGTTAAGCGTTATGCGTTATGCGTTATGCGTTATGCGTTATGCGTTATGCGTTATGCGTTATGCGTTATGCGTTATGCGTTATGCGTGATGCGTTATGCTTTATGTGTTATGCGTTTTGAGTTATACGTTATGCGTTATGCGTTATGCGTTATGCGTTATGCGTTATGCGTAATGCGTTATGCGTTATGCGTTATGCGTTATGCGTTATGCGTTATGCGTTATGCGTTATGCGTTATGCGTTATGCGTTATGCGTTGTGCGTTATACGTTTGCGTTAGGCGTTATGCTTTATGGGTTATGCGTTATGCATTATGCGTTATGCGTTATGCATTTTGCGTTATGCGTTATGCGTTATGCGTTATGCGTAATACGTTTGCGTTATGCGTTATGCGTTATGCGTTATGCGTTATGCTTTATGCGTTATGCGTTATGCGTTATGCGTTATACGTTTGCGTTATGCGTTATGCGTTGTGCGTTATACGTTTGCGTTATGCGTTATGCGTTATGCGTTGTTCGTTATGCGTTATGCGTTAGGCGTAATACGTTTGCGTTATGCGTTATGCGTTATGCGTTATGCGTTATGCGTTATGCGTTATGCGTTATACGGTATGAGTTATGCGTTATTCGTTATGTGTTATGCGTTATGCGTTATGCGTTATGCGTTATGCTATATGCGTTATGCGTTATGCGTTATGCGTTGTGGGTTATACGTTTGCGTTATGCGTTATGCGTTATCCGTTATGCGTTATGCTTTATGCGTTATGCGTTATGCGTTATGCGTTATGCGTTATGCGTTATGCGTTATGCGTTATGCGTTATGCATTTTGCGTTATGCGTTATGCGTTATGCGTTATGCGTAATACGTTTGCGTTATGCGTTATGCGTTATGCGTTATGCGTTATGCTTTATGAGTTATGCGTTATGCGTTATACGTTTGCGTTATGCGTTATGCGTTGTGCGTTATACGTTTGCGTTATGCGTTATGCGTTATGCGTTGTTCGTTATGCGTTATGCG
>CAKAJA020000951.1:0-23832 GCA_916610235.2 Lasioglossum morio
TTACGTATAACGCATAACGCATACCGTATAACGCATAACGCATAACGCAAACGTATAACGCACAACGCATAACGAATACAGCAAAACGCATAATGCTTAACGCATAACGGTTCACGCATAACGCATAACGCATAACGCATAACGCATAACGCATAACGCATAACGCATAACGCATAACGCATAACGCATAACGCATAACGCATAACGCATAACGCATAACGCATAACGCATAACGCACAACGCATAACGCATAACGCATAACGCATAACGCATAACGCATAACGCATAACGCATAACGCATAACGCATAACGCATAACGCATAACGCATAACGCATAACGCATAACGCATAACGCATAACGCATAACGCATAACGCATAACGCATAACGCATAACGCATAACGCATAACGCATAACGCATAACGCATAACGCATAACGCATAACGCATAACGCATAACGCATAACGCATTACGTATAACGCATAACGCATACCGTATAACGCATAACGCATAACGCAAACGTATAACGCACAACGCATAACGAATACAGCAAAACGCATAATGCTTAACGCATAACGGATCACGCATAACGCATAACGCATAACGCATAACGCATAACGCATAACGCATAACGCATAACGCATAACGCATAACGCATAACGCATAACGCATAACGCATAACGCATAACGCATAACGCATAACGCATAACGCATAACGCATAACGCATAACGCATAACGCATAACGCATAACGCATAACGCATAACGCATAACGCATAACGCATAACGCATAACGCATAACGCATAACGCATAACGCATAACGCATAACGCATAACGCATAACGCATAACGCATAACGCATAACGCATAACGCATAACGCATAACGCATAACGCATAACGCATAACGCATAACGCATAACGCATAACGCATAACGCATAACGCATAACGCATAACGCATAACGCATATCGAATAACGCATAACGTGTAACTCAAACGCATAACGCATAAAGCATAATGCATAACGCATAACGAACAACGGATAACGCATAACGCATAACGCATAACGAATACCGCAAAACGTATATCGCCTAACACATTACGGATCACGCATAACGCATAACGCATAACGTATAACGCATAACGCATAACGTATAACGCATAACGCATAACGCATAACGCATAACGTATAACGCATAACCCATAACGCATACGACATAACGCCTAACGGATCACGCATAACGCACAACGCATAATGCATAACGCATAAAGCATAAAGCATAACGCATAACGCATAACGCATAACGCATAAAGCATAACGCATAACGCATAACGCATAACGCATAACGCATAACGCATAACGCATAACGCATAACGCATAAGACATAACGCCGAACGGATCACGCATAACGCACAACGCATAATGCATAACGCATAAAGCATAACGCATAACGCATAACGCATAAGACATAACGCCTAACGGATCACGCATAACGCACAACGCATAATGCATAACGCATAACGCATAACGCATAACGCATATCGCATAAAACATAACGCATAAAGCATAACGTACAACGTATAACTCATAACGCATAACGCATAACGCATAACGCATAACGCATAACGTATATCGCATAACACATAACGCATAACCCATAACGCATAACGCATATGGCATAACGCATAACGTTAACGCATAACGCATAACGCCTAACGCATAACGGATCACGCATAACGCATAAAGCATAACGCATAAAGCATAACGCATAACGCATAACGCATAACGCATAACGCATAACGCATAAAGCATAACGCATAACGCATAACGCATAACGCATATCGCATAACGCATAACGCATAACGCATAACGCATAACGCATAACGCATAACGTTAACGCATAACGCATAACGCCTAACGCATAACGGATCACGCATAACGCATAAAGCATAACGCATAAAGCATTACGCATAACGCATAACGCATAACGTATATCGCATAACACATAACGCATAACCCATAACGCATAAGGCATAACGCATAATGTTAACGCATAACGCATAACGCCTAACGCATAACGGATCACGCATAACGCATAAAGCATAACGCATAAAGCATAACGCATAACGCATAACGCATAACGCATAAAGCATAACGCATAACGCATAACGCATAACGCATATCGCATAACGCATAACGCATAACGCATTACGTATAACGCATAACGCATACCGTATAACGCATAACGCATAACGCAAACGTATAACGCACAACGCATAACGAATACAGCAAAACGCATAATGCTTAACGCATAACGGATCACGCATAACGCATAACGCATAACGCATAACGCATAACGCATAACGTATAACGCATAACGCATAACGCATAACGCATAACGCATAACGCATAACGCATAACGCATAACGCATAACGCATAACGCATAACGCATAACGCATAACGCATAACGCATAACGCATAACGCATAACGCATAACGCATAACGCATAACGCATAACGCATAACGCATAACGCATAACGCATAACGCATAACGCATAACGCATAACGCATAACGCATAACGCATAACGCATAACGCATAACGCATAACGCATAACGCATAACGCATAACGCATAACGCATAACGCATATCGAATAACGCATAACGTGTAACTCAAACGCATAACGCATAAAGCATAATGCATAACGCATAACGAACAACGGATAACGCATAACGCATAACGCATAACGAATACCGCAAAACGTATATCGCCTAACACATTACGGATCACGCATAACGCATAACGCATAACGTATAACGCATAACGCATAACGCATAACGCATAACGCATAACGCATAACGCATAACGTATAACGCATAACCCATAACGCATAAGACATAACGCCTAACGGATCACGCATAACGCACAACGCATAATGCATAACGCATAAAGCATAAAGCATAACGCATAACGCATAACGCATAACGCATAAAGCATAACGCATAACGCATAACGCATAACGCATAACGCATAACGCATAACGCATAACGCATAACGCATAACGCATAACGCATAACGCATAACGCATAACGCATAACGCATAACGCATAACGCATAACGCATAACGCATAACGCATAACGCATAACGCATAACGCATAACGCATAACGCATAACGCATAACGCATAACGCATAACGCATAACGCATAACGCATAATGCATAACGCATAACGCATAACGCATAACGCATAACGCATAACGCATAACGCATAACGCATAACGCATAACGCATAACGCATAACGCATAACGCATAACGCATAACGCATAACGCATAACGCATAACGCATTACGTATAACGCATAACGCATACCGTATAACGCATAACGCATAACGCAAACGTATAACGCACAACGCATAACGAATACAGCAAAACGCATAATGCTTAACGCATAACGGATCACGCATAACGCATAACGCATAACGCATAACGCATAACGCATAACGCATAACGCATAACGCATAACGCATAACGCATAACGCATAACGCATAACGCATAATGCATAACGCATAACGCATAACGCATAACGCATAACGCATAACGCATAACGCATAACGCATAACGCATAACGCATAACGCATAACGCATAACGCATAACGCATAACAAATAACGCATAACGCATAACGCATAACGCATATCGAATAACGCATAACGTGTTACTCAAACGCATAACGCATAAAGCATAATGCATAACGCATAACGAACAACGGATAACGCATAACGCATAACGCATAACGAATACCGCAAAACGTATATCGCCTAACACATTACGGATCACGCATAACGCATAACGCATAACGTATAACGCATAACGCATAACGTATAACGCATAACGCATAACGCATAACGCATAACGTATAACGCATAACCCATAACGCATAAGACATAACGCCTAACGGATCACGCATAACGCACAACGCATAATGCATAACGCATAAAGCATAAAGCATAACGCATAACGCATAACGCATAACGCATAAAGCATAACGCATAACGCATAACGCATAACGCCTAACGCATAAAGCATAACGCATAACGCATAACGCATAAGACATAACGCCGAACGGATCACGCATAACGCACAACGCATAATGCATAACGCATAAAGCATAACGCATAACGCATAACGCATAAGACATAACGCCTAACGGATCACGCATAACGCACAACGCATAACGCATAACGCATAACGCATAACGCATAACGCATATCGCATAAAACATAACGCATAAAGCATAACGTACAACGTATAACTCATAACGCATAACGCATAACGCATAACGCATAACGCATAACGTATATCGCATAACACATAACGCATAACCCATAACGCATAACGCATATGGCATAACGCATAACGTTAACGCATAACGCATAACGCCTAACGCATAACGGATCACGCATAACGCATAAAGCATAACGCATAAAGCATAACGCATAACGCATAACGCATAACGCATAACGCATAACGCATAAAGCATAACGCATAACGCATAACGCATAACGCATATCGCATAACGCATAACGCATAACGCATAACGCATAACGCATAACGCATAACGCATAACGCATAACGCATAACGCATAACGCATAACGCATAACGCATAACGCATAACGCATAACGCATACCGTATAACGCATAACGCATAACGCATAACGCATAACGCATAACGCATAACGCATAACGCATAACGCATAACGCATAACGCATAACGCATAACGCACAACGCATAATGCATAACGCATAAAGCATAAAGCATAACGCATAACGCATAACGCATAACGCATAAAGCATAACGCATAACGCATAACGCATAACGCCTAACGCATAAAGCATAACGCATAACGCATAACGCATAAGACATAACGCCGAACGGATCACGCATAACGCACAACGCATAATGCATAACGCATAAAGCATAACGCATAACGCATAACGCATAAGACATAACGCCTAACGGATCACGCATAACGCACAACGCATAATGCATAACGCATAACGCATAACGCATAACGCATATCGCATAAAACATAACGCATAAAGCATAACGTACAACGTATAACTCATAACGCATAACGCATAACGCATAACGCATAACGCATAACGTATATCGCATAACACATAACGCATAACCCATAACGCATAACGCATATGGCATAACGCATAACGTTAACGCATAACGCATAACGCCTAACGCATAACGGATCACGCATAACGCATAAAGCATAACGCATAAAGCATAACGCATAACGCATAACGCATAACGCATAACGCATAAAGCATAACGCATAACGCATAACGCATAACGCATATCGCATAACGCATAACGCATAACGCATAACGCATAACGCATAACGCATAACGCATAACGCATAACGCATAACGCATAACGCATAACGCATAACGCATAACGCATAACGCATAACGCATAACGCATAACGCATACCGTATAACGCATAACGCATAACGCATAACGCATAACGCATAACGCATAACGCATAACGCATAACGCATAACGCATAACGCATAAAGCATAACGCATAACGCATAACGCATAACGCATATCGCATAACGCATAACGCATAACGCATAACGCATAACGCATAACGCATAACGCATAACGCATAACGCATAACGCATAACGCATAACGCATAACGCATAACGCATAACGCATAACGCATACCGTATAACGCATAACGCATAACGCATAACGCATAACGCATAACGCATAACGCATAACGCATAACGCATAACGCATAACGCATAACGCATAACGCATAACGTATATCGCATAACACATAACGCATAACCCATAACGCATAACGCATAAGGCATAACGCATAACGTTAACGCATAACGCATAACGCCTAACGCATAACGGATCACGCATAACGCATAAAGCATAACGCATAAAGCATTACGCATAACGCATAACGCATAACGTATATCGCATAACACATAACGCATAACCCATAACGCATAAGGCATAACGCATAATGTTAACGCATAACGCATAACGCCTAACGCATAACGGATCACGCATAACGCATAAAGCATAACGCATAAAGCATAACGCATAACGCATAACGCATAACGCATAAAGCATAACGCATAACGCATAACGCATAACGCATATCGCATAACGCATAACGCATAACGCATTACGTATAACGCATAACGCATACCGTATAACGCATAACGCATAACGCAAACGTATAACGCACAACGCATAACGAATACAGCAAAACGCATAATGCTTAACGCATAACGGATCACACATAACGCATAACGCATAACGAACAACGGATAACGCATAACGCATAACGCATAACGCATAACGCATAACGCATAACGCATAACGCATAACGCATAACGCATAACGAATAACGCATAACGCATAACGCATAACGCATAACGCATAACGCATAACGCATAACGCATAACGCATAACGCATAACGCATAACGCATAACGCATAACGCATAACGCATAACGCATAACGCATAACGCATAACGCATAACGCATAACGCCTAACGCATAACGGATCACGCATAACGCATAAAGCATAACGCATAAAGCATAACGCATAACGCATAACGCATAACGCATAACGCATAACGCATAAAGCATAACGCATAACGCATAACGCATAACGCATATCGCATAACGCATAACGCATAACGCATAACGCATAACGCATAACGCATAACGCATAACGCATAACGCATAACGCATAACGCATAACGCATAACGCATAACGCATAACGCATAACGCATAACGCATACCGTATAACGCATAACGCATAACGCATAACGCATAACGCATAACGCATAACGCATAACGCATAACGCATAACGCATAACGCATAACGCATAACGCATAACGTATATCGCATAACACATAACGCATAACCCATAACGCATAACGCATAAGGCATAACGCATAACGTTAACGCATAACGCATAACGCCTAACGCATAACGGATCACGCATAACGCATAAAGCATAACGCATAAAGCATTACGCATAACGCATAACGCATAACGTATATCGCATAACACATAACGCATAACCCATAACGCATAAGGCATAACGCATAATATTAACGCATAACGCATAACGCCTAACGCATAACGGATCACGCATAACGCATAAAGCATAACGCATAAAGCATAACGCATAACGCATAACGCATAACGCATAAAGCATAACGCATAACGCATAACGCATAACGCATAACGCATATCGCATAACGCATAACGCATAACGCATTACGTATAACGCATAACGCATACCGTATAACGCATAACGCATAACGCAAACGTATAACGCACAACGCATAACGAATACAGCAAAACGCATAATGCTTAACGCATAACGGATCACGCATAACGCATAACGCATAACGCATAACGCATAACGCATAACGCATAACGCATAACGCATAACGCATAACGCATAACGCATAACGCATAACGCATAACGCATAACGCATAACGCATAACGCATAACGCATAACGCATAACGCATAACGCATAACGCATAACGCATAACGCATAACGCATAACGCATATCGAATAACGCATAACGTGTAACTCAAACGCATAACGCATAAAGCATAATGCATAACGCATAACGAACAACGGATAACGCATAACGCATAACGCATAACGAATACCGCAAAACGTATATCGCCTAACACATTACGGATCACGCATAACGCATAACGCATAACGTATAACGCATAACGCATAACGTATAACGCATAACGCATAACGCATAACGCATAACGTATAACGCATAACCCATAACGCATAAGACATGACGCCTAACGGATCACGCATAACGCACAACGCATAATGCATAACGCATAAAGCATAAAGCATAACGCATAACGCATAACGCATAACGCATAAAGCATAACGCATAACGCATAACGCATAACGCCTAACGCATAAAGCATAACGCATAACGCATAACGCATAAGACATAACGCCGAACGGATCACGCATAACGCACAACGCATAATGCATAACGCATAAAGCATAACGCATAACGCATAACGCATAAGACATAACGCCTAACGGATCACGCATAACGCACAACGCATAATGCATAACGCATAACGCATAACGCATAACGCATATCGCATAAAACATAACGCATAAAGCATAACGTACAACGTATAACTCATAACGCATAACGCATAACGCATAACGCATAACGCATAACGTATATCGCATAACACATAACGCATAACCCATAACGCATAACGCATATGGCATAACGCATAACGTTAACGCATAACGCATAACGCCTAACGCATAACGGATCACGCATAACGCATAAAGCATAACGCATAAAGCATAACGCATAACGCATAACGCATAACGCATAACGCATAAAGCATAACGCATAACGCATAACGCATAACGCATATCGCATAACGCATAACGCATAACGCATAACGCATAACGCATAACGCATAACGCATAACGCATAACGCATAACGCATAACGCATAACGCATAACGCATAACGCATAACGCATAACGCATAACGCATACCGTATAACGCATAACGCATAACGCATAACGCATAACGCATAACGCATAACGCATAACGCATAACGCATAACGCATAAAGCATAACGCATAACGCATAACGCATAACGCCTAACGCATAAAGCATAACGCATAACGCATAACGCATAAGACATAACGCCGAACGGATCACGCATAACGCACAACGCATAATGCATAACGCATAAAGCATAACGCATAACGCATAACGCATAAGACATAACGCCTAACGGATCACGCATAACGCACAACGCATAATGCATAACGCATAACGCATAACGCATAACGCATATCGCATAAAACATAACGCATAAAGCATAACGTACAACGTATAACTCATAACGCATAACGCATAACGCATAACGCATAACGCATAACGCATAACGTATATCGCATAACACATAACGCATAACCCATAACGCATAACGCATATGGCATAACGCATAACGTTAACGCATAACGCATAACGCCTAACGCATAACGGATCACGCATAACGCATAAAGCATAACGCATAAAGCATAACGCATAACGCATAACGCATAACGCATAACGCATAACGCATAAAGCATAACGCATAACGCATAACGCATAACGCATATCGCATAACGCATAACGCATAACGCATAACGCATAACGCATAACGCATAACGCATAACGCATAACGCATAACGCATAACGCATAACGCATAACGCATAACGCATAACGCATACCGTATAACGCATAACGCATAACGCATAACGCATAACACATAACGCATAACCCATAACGCATAACGCATATGGCATAACGCATAACGTTAACGCATAACGCATAACGCCTAACGCATAACGGATCACGCATAACGCATAAAGCATAACGCATAAAGCATAACGCATAACGCATAACGCATAACGCATAACGCATAAAGCATAACGCATAACGCATAACGCATAACGCATATCGCATAACGCATAACGCATAACGCATAACGCATAACGCATAACGCATAACGCATAACGCATAACGCATAACGCATAACGCATAACGCATAACGCATAACGCATAACGCATAACGCATAACGCATAACGCATAACGCATAACGCATACCGTATAACGCATAACGCATAACGTATATCGCATAACACATAACGCATAACCCATAACGCATAACGCATATGGCATAACGCATAACGTTAACGCATAACGCATAACGCCTAACGCATAACGGATCACGCATAACGCATAAAGCATAACGCATAAAGCATAACGCATAACGCATAACGCATAACGCATAACGCATAAAGCATAACGCATAACGCATAACGCATAACGCATATCGCATAACGCATAACGCATAACGCATAACGCATAACCCATAACGCATAACGCATATGGCATAACGCATAACGTTAACGCATAACGCATAACGCCTAACGCATAACGGATCACGCATAACGCATAAAGCATAACGCATAAAGCATAACGCATAACGCATAACGCATAACGCATAACGCATAAAGCATAACGCATAACGCATAACGCATAACGCATATCGCATAACGCATAACGCATAACGCATAACGCATAACGCATAACGCATAACGCATAACGCATAACGCATAACGCATAACGCATAACGCATAACGCATAACGCATAACGCATAACTCATACCGTATAACGCATAACGCATAACGCATAACGCATAACGCATAACGCATAACGCATAACGCATAACGCATAACGCATAACGCATAACGCATAACGTATATCGCATAACACATAACGCATAACCCATAACGCATAACGCATAAGGCATAACGCATAACGTTAACGCATAACGCATAACGCCTAACGCATAACGGATCACGCATAACGCATAAAGCATAACGCATAAAGCATTACGCATAACGCATAACGCATAACGTATATCGCATAACACATAACGCATAACCCATAACGCATAAGGCATAACGCATAATGTTAACGCATAACGCATAACGCCTAACGCATAACGGATCACGCATAACGCATAAAGCATAACGCATAAAGCATAACGCATAACGCATAACGCATAACGCATAAAGCATAACGCATAACGCATAACGCATAACGCATAACGCATAACGCATAACGCATAACGCATAACGCATTACGTATAACGCATAACGCATACCGTATAACGCATAACGCATAACGCAAACGTATAACGCACAACGCATAACGAATACAGCAAAACGCATAATGCTTAACGCATAACGGATCACGCATAACGCATAACGCATAACGCATAACGCATAACGCATAACGCATAACGCATAACGCATAACGCATAACGCATAACGCATAACGCATAACGCATAACGCATAACGCATAACGCATAACGCATAACGCATAACGCATAACGCATAACGCATAACGCATAACGCATAACGCATAACGCATAACGCATAACGCATAACGCATAACGCATAACGCATAACGCATAACGCATAACGCATAACGCATAACGCATAACGCATAACGCATAACGCATAACGCATAACGCATAACGCATAACGCATAACGCATAACGCATAACGCATAACGCATAACGCATAACGCATAACGCATATCGAATAACGCATAACGTGTAACTCAAACGCATAACGCATAAAGCATAATGCATAACGCATAACGAACAACGGATAACGCATAACGCATAACGCATAACGAATACCGCAAAACGTATATCGCCTAACACATTACGGATCACGCATAACGCATAACGCATAACGTATAACGCATAACGCATAACGCATAACGCATAACGCATAACGCATAACGCATAACGTATAACGCATAACCCATAACGCATAAGACATAACGCCTAACGGATCACGCATAACGCACAACGCATAATGCATAACGCATAAAGCATAAAGCATAACGCATAACGCATAACGCATAACGCATAAAGCATAACGCATAACGCATAACGCATAACGCCTAACGCATAAAGCATAACGCATAACGCATAACGCATAAGACATAACGCCGAACGGATCACGCATAACGCACAACGCATAATGCATAACGCATAAAGCATAACGCATAACGCATAACGCATAAGACATAACGCCTAACGGATCACGCATAACGCACAACGCATAATGCATAACGCATAACGCATAACGCATATCGCATAAAACGTAACGCATAAAGCATAACGTACAACGTATAACTCATAACGCATAACGCATAACGCATAACGCATAACGCATAACGTATATCGCACAACACATAACGCATAACCCATAACGCATAACGCATATGGCATAACGCATAACGTTAACGCATAACGCATAACGCCTAACGCATAACGGATCACGCATAACGCATAAAGCATAACGCATAAAGCATAACGCATAACGCATAACGCATAACGCATAACGCATAACGCATAAAGCATAACGCATAACGCATAACGCATAACGCATATCGCATAACGCATAACGCATTACGTATAACGCATAACGCATACCGTATAACGCATAACGCATAACGCAAACGTATAACGCACAACGCATAACGAATACAGCAAAACGCATAATGCTTAACGCATAACGGTTCACGCATAACGCATAACGCATAACGCATAACGCATAACGCATAACGCATAACGCATAACGCATAACGCATAACGCATAACGCATAACGCATAACGCATAACGCATAACGCATAACGCATAACGCATAACGCATAACGCATAACGCATAACGCATACCGCATAACGCGTAACGCGTAACGCGTAACGCGTAACGCGTAACGCGTAACGCATAACGCATAACGCGTAACGCATAACGCATAACGCATAACGCATAACGCATAACGCATAACGCATAACGCATAACGCATAACGCATAACGCATAACGCATAACGCATAACGCATATCGAATAACGCATAACGCATAACGCATAACGCATAACGCATAACGCATAACGCATAACGCATAACGCATACCGTATAACGCATAACGCATAACGCATAACGCATAACGCATAACGCATAACGCATAACGCATAACGCATAACGCATAACGCATAACGCATAACGTATATCGCATAACACATAACGCATAACCCATAACGCATAACGCATAAGGCATAACGCATAACGTTAACGCATAACGCATAACGCCTAACGCATAACGGATCACGCATAACGCATAAAGCATAACGCATAAAGCATTACGCATAACGCATAACGCATAACGTATATCGCATAACACATAACGCATAACCCATAACGCATAAGGCATAACGCATAATGTTAACGCATAACGCATAACGCCTAACGCATAACGGATCACGCATAACGCATAAAGCATAACGCATAAAGCATAACGCATAACGCATAACGCATAACGCATAAAGCATAACGCATAACGCATAACGCATAACGCATATCGCATAACGCATAACGCATTACGTATAACGCATAACGCATACCGTATAACGCATAACGCATAACGCAAACGTATAAAGCACAACGCATAACGAATACAGCAAAACGCATAATGCTTAACGCATAACGGATCACGCATAACGCATAACGCATAACGCATAACGCATAACGCATAACGCATAACGCATAACGCATAACGCATAACGCATAACGCATAACGCATAACGCATAACGCATAACGCATAACGCATAACGCATAACGCATAACGCATAACGCATAACGCATAACGCATAACGCATAACGCATAACGCATAACGCATAACGCATAACGCATAACGCATAACGCATAACGCATAACGCATAACGCATAACGCATAACGCATAACGCATAACGCATAACGCATAACGCATAACGCATAACGCATAACGCATAACGCATAACGCATAACGCATAACGCATAACGCATAACGCATAACGCATAACGCAAAACGCATAACGCCTAACGCATAACGGATCACGCATAACGCTTAACGCATAACGTATAACTCATAATGCACAACGCATAACGCATAACGCATAACGCATAACGCATAACGCAAACGTATAACGCCCAACGCATAACGCATAACGCATAACGGTTCACGCATAACGCATAACGCATAACGCATAACGCATAACGCATAACGCATAACGCATAACGCATAACGCATAACGCATAACGCATAACGCATAACGCATAACGCATAACGCATAACGCATAACGCATAACGCATAACGCATAACGCATAACGCATACCGCATAACGCGTAACGCGTAACGCGTAACGCGTAACGCGTAACGCGTAACGCATAACGCATAACGCGTAACGCATAACGCATAACGCATAACGCATAACGCATAACGCATAACGCATAACGCATAACGCATAACGCATAACGCATAACGCATAACGCATAACGCATATCGAATAACGCATAACGCATAACGCATAACGCATAACGCATAACGCATAACGCATAACGCATAACGCATACCGTATAACGCATAACGCATAACGCATAACGCATAACGCATATCGCATAACGCATAACGCATAACGCATAACGCATAACGCATAACGCATAACGTATATCGCATAACACATAACGCATAACCCATAACGCATAACGCATAAGGCATAACGCATAACGTTAACGCATAACGCATAACGCCTAACGCATAACGGATCACGCATAACGCATAAAGCATAACGCATAAAGCATTACGCATAACGCATAACGCATAACGTATATCGCATAACACATAACGCATAACCCATAACGCATAAGGCATAACGCATAATGTTAACGCATAACGCATAACGCCTAACGCATAACGGATCACGCATAACGCATAAAGCATAACGCATAAAGCATAACGCATAACGCATAACGCATAACGCATAAAGCATAACGCATAACGCATAACGCATAACGCATATCGCATAACGCATAACGCATTACGTATAACGCATAACGCATACCGTATAACGCATAACGCATAACGCAAACGTATAAAGCACAACGCATAACGAATACAGCAAAACGCATAATGCTTAACGCATAACGGATCACGCATAACGCATAACGCATAACGCATAACGCATAACGCATAACGCATAACGCATAACGCATAACGCATAACGCATAACGCATAACGCATAACGCATAACGCATAACGCATAACGCATAACGCATAACGCATAACGCATAACGCATAACGCATAACGCATAACGCATAACGCATAACGCATAACGCATAACGCATAACGCATAACGCATAACGCATAACGCATAACGCATAACGCATAACGCATAACGCATAACGCATAACGCATAACGCATAACGCATAACGCATAACGCATAACGCATAACGCATAACGCATAACGCATAACGCATAACGCATAACGCATAACGCATAACGCATAACGCATAACGCAAAACGCATAACGCCTAACGCATAACGGATCACGCATAACGCTTAACGCATAACGTATAACTCATAATGCACAACGCATAACGCATAACGCATAACGCATAACGCATAACGCAAACGTATAACGCCCAACGCATAACGCATAACGCATAACGAATAACGCATAACGCATAACGCATAACGCATAACGCATAACGCATAACGCATGACGCATATCGCATAACGCATAACGCATAACGCATAACGCAAACGTATAACGCCCAACGCATAACGCATAACGCATAACGAATAACGCATAACGCATAACGCATAACGCATAACGCATGACGCATATCGCATAACGCATAACGCATAATGCATAACGCATAAAGCATAACGCATAACGCATAACGCATAACGCATAACGCATAACGCATAACGCACAACGCAAACGTATAACGCAGAACGCATAATGCATAACGCATAACGCATAACGCATAACGCATAATGCATGACGCATAACGCATAACGCATAACGCATGACGCATATTGCATAACGCATAACGCATAATGCATAACGTATAACTCATAAAGCATAACGCATAACGCATAACGCATAACGCATAACGCACAACGCAAACGTATAACGCAGAACGCATAATGCATAACGCATAACGCATAACGCATAATGCATAACGCATGACGCATATCGCATAACGCATAACGCATAATGCATAACGCATAACGGATCACGCATAACGGATCACGCATAACGCTTAACGCATAACGTATAACTCATAATGCATAACGCATAAAGCATAACGCATAACGCATAACGCATAACGAATAACGCATAACGCATAACGCATAACGCATAACGCATAACGCATAACTTATAAATCATAACTCATATCGAATATCGCATAACGCATAACGTATAACGCATAACGCATAATGAATAACGCATAAAGCATAACGCATAACGCATAACGCATAACGCATAACGCATAACGCATAACGCATAACTTATAACTCATAACTCATAACGAATATCGCATAACGCATAACGCATAACGCATAACGCATAATGCATAACGCATAAAGCATAACGCATAACGCATAACGCATAACGCATAACGCAAACGTATAACGCCCAACGCATAACGCATAACGCATAACGTATAACGCATAACGCATAACTCATAACGCATAACGCATAACGCATGACGCATATCGCATAACGAATAACGCATAACGCATAACGCAAACGTATAACGCCCAACGCATAACGTATAACGCATAACGAATAACGCATAACGCATAACGCATAACGCATGACGCATATCGCATAACGCATAACGCATAATGCATAACGCATAAAGCATAACGCATAACGCATAACGCATAACGCATAACGCATAACGCACAACGCAAACGTATAACGCAGAACGCATAATGCATAACGCATAACGCATAACGCATAACGCATAATGCATGACGTATAACGCATAACGCATAACGCATAACGCATAACGCATAACGCAAACGTATAACGCCTTACGCATAACGCATAACGCATAACGCATAACGAATAACGCATAACGCATAACGCATAACGCATAACGCATGACGCATATCGCATAACGCATAACGCATAATGCATAACGCATAAAGCATAACGCATAACGCATAACGCATAACGCATAACGCATAACGCACAACGCAAACGTATAACGCAGAACGCATAATGCATAACGCATAACGCATAACGCATAACGCATAATGCATGACGCATAACGCATAACGCATAACGCATGACGCATATTGCATAACGCATAACGCATAATGCATAACGCATAAAGCATAACGCATAACGCATAACGCATAACGCATAACGCATAACGCATAACGCACAACGCAAACGTATAACGCAGAACGCATAATGCATAACGCATAACGCATAACGCATAATGCATGACGCATAACGCATAACGAATACAGCAAAACGCATAACGCTTAATGCATAACGGATCACGCATAACGGATCACGCATAACGCATAACGCATAACGCATAACGCATAACGCAAACGTATAACGCCCAACGCATAACGCATAACGCATAACGAATAACGCATAACGCATAACGCATAACGCATGACGCATATCGCATAACGCATAACGCATAATGCATAACGCATAAAGCATAACGCATAACGCATAACGCATAACGCATAACGCATAACGCATAACGCACAACGCAAACGTATAACGCAGAACGCATAATGCATAACGCATAACGCATAACGCATAACGCACAATGCATGACGCATAACGCATAACGCATAACGCATGACGCATATTGCATAACGCATAACGCATAATGCATAACGCATAAAGCATAACGCATAACGCATAACGCATAACGCATAACGCATAACGCATAACGCATAACGCACATCGCAAACGTATAACGCAGAACGCATAATGCATAACGCATAACGCATAACGAATAACGCATAACGCATAACGTATAACGCATGACCCATATCGCATAACGCGTAACGCATAATGCATAAATCATAAAGCGTAACGCATAACGCATAACGCATAACGCATAACGCATAACGCATAACGCATAACGCATAACGAATAACGCATAACGCATAACGCATAACGCATAACGCATAACGCATAACGCAAACGTATAACGCCCAACGCATAACGCATAACGCATAACGAATAACGCATAACGCATAACGCATAACGCATAACGCATAACGCATGACGCATATCGCATAACGCATAACGCATAACGCATAACGCAAACGTATAACGCCCAACACATAACGCATAACGCATAACGAATAACGCATAACGCATAACGCATAACGCATGACGCATATCGCATAACGCATAACGCATAATGCATAACGCATAAAGCATAACGCACAACGCATAACGCATAACGCATAACGCATAACGCATATCGCACAACGCAAACGTATAACGCAGAACGCATAATGCATAACGCATAACGCATAACGCATAACGCATAATGCATGACGCATAACGCATAACGCATAACGCATAACGCATAACGCATAACGCAAACGTATAACGCCCAACGCATAACGCATAACGCATAACGAATAACGCATAACGCATGACGCATATCGCATAACGCATAACGCATAACGTCTAACGCATAACGCATAACGCATAACGCATAACGCATAACGTATAACGCATACCGCATAACGCATAACGCGTAACGCATAACGCATAACTTATAACTCATAACTCATAACGAATATCGCATAACGCATAACGCATAACGCATATCGCATAACTTATAACTCATAACTCATAACGAATATCGCATAACGCATAACGCATAACGCATAATGCATAACGCATAACGCATAAAGCGTAACACATAACGCAAACCCATAAGGCATAAGGCATAAAGCATAACGCATAACGCATAACGCAAAACGCATAACGCATAACGCATAACGCATAACGCATAACGCATAACGCATAACGTATAACGCATAACGCATAACGCATAACGTATAACGCATAACGCATAACGCATACCGTATAACGCATAACGCATAACGCATAACGCATAACGCACAACGCAAACATATAAAGCACAACGCATAATGCATAACGCATAACGCATAACGCATAACCCATAACGCATAACGCATAATGCACAACGCATAACGAATACAGCAAAACGCATATCGCTTAACGCATAACGGATCACGCATAACGCATAATGCACAACGCATAACGAATACCGCAAAACGCATAACGCCTAACGTATAACGCATAACGCATAACGCATAACGTATAACCCATAACGCATAACGCATAACGCATAACGCATAACGCATAACTTATAACTCATAACTCATAACGAATATCGCATAACGCATAACGCATAACGCATAACGCATAATGTATAACGCATAAAGCATAACGCATAACGCATAACGCAAACGTATAACGCCCAACGCATAACGCATAACGCATAACGAATAACGCATAACGCATAACGCATAACGCATAACGCATAACGCATAACGCATGACGCATATCGCATAACGCATAACGCATAACGCATAACGCATAAGGCATAACGCATAACGCATAACGCATACCGCATAACGAATAACGCATAACGCATAACGCATAACGCATAACGCATAACGCATAACGCATGACGCATATCGCATAACGCATAACGCATAACGCATAACGCATAAGGCATAACGCATAACGCATAACGCATAACGCAAACGTATAACGCCCAACGCATAACGCATAACGCATAACGAATAACGCATAACGCATAACGCATAACGCATGACGCATAACGTATAACGCATAACGCATAACGCATAACGTATAACGCATAACGCATAACGCATACCGTATAACGCATAACGCATAACGCATAACGCATAACGCACAACGCAAACATATAACGCACAACGCATAATGCATAACGCATAACGCATAACGCATAACCCATAACGCATAACGCATAATGCACAACGCATAACGAATACAGCAAAACGCATATCGCTTAACGCATAACGGATCACGCATAACGCATAATGCACAACGCATAACGAATACCGCAAAACGCATAACGCCTAACGTATAACGCATAACGCATAACGCATAACGCATAACGTATAACCCATACCGCATAACGCATAACGCATAACGCATAACGCATAACTTATAACTCATAACTCATAACGAATATCGCATAACGCATAACGCATAACGCATAACGCATAACGCATAACGCATAATGTATAACGCATAAAGCATAACGCATAACGCATAACGCAAACGTATAACGCCCAACGCATAACGCATAACGCATAACGAATAACGCATAACGCATAACGCATAACGCATAACGCATAACGCATAACGCATGACGCATATCGCATGACGCATAACGCATAACGCATAACGCATGACGCATATTGCATAACGCATAACGCATAATGCATAACGCATAAAGCATAACGCATAACGCATAACGCATAACGCATAACGCATAACGCATAACGCATAACGCACATCGCAAACGTATAACGCAGAACGCATAATGCATAACGCATAACGCATAACGAATAACGCATAACGCATAACGTATAACGCATGACCCATATCGCATAACGCGTAACGCATAATGCATAAATCATAAACCGTAACGCATAACGCATAACGCATAACGCATAACGCATAACGCATAACGCATAACGCATAACGCATAACGAATAACGCATAACGCATAACGCATAACGCATAACGCATAACTTATAACTCATAACGAATATCGCATAACGCATAACGCATAACGCATAACGCATAATGCATAACGCATAAAGCATAACGCATAACGCATAACGCATAACGCATAACGCAAACGTATAACGCCCAACGCATAACGCATAACGCATAACGAATAACGCATAACGCATAACGCATAACGCATAACGCATAACGCATAACGCATGACGCATATCGCATGACGCATAACGCATAACGCATAACGCATGACGCATATTGCATAACGCATAACGCATAATGCATAACGCATAAAGCATAACGCATAACGCAAACGTATAACGCAGAACGCATAATGCATAACGCATAACGCATAATGCATAACGCATAAAGCATAACGCATAACGCATAACGCATAACGCATAACGCATAACGCACAACGCAAACGTATAACGCAGAACGCATAATGCATAACGCATAACGCATAACGCATAACGCATAATGCATGACGCATAACGCATAACGCATAACGCATGACGCATATTGCATAACGCATAACGCATAATGCATAACGCATAAAGCATAACGCATAACGCATAACGCATAACGCATAACGCATAACGCACAACGCAAACGTATAACGCAGAACGCATAATGCATAACGCATAACGCATAACGCATAATGCATGACGCATAACGCATAACGCATAACGCATAACGCATAACGCATAACGCATAACGAATAACGCATAACGCATAACGCATAACGCATAACGCATAACGCAAACGTATAACGCCCAACGCATAACGCATAACGCATAACGAATAACGCATAACGCATAACGCATAACGCATAACGCATAACGCATGACGCATATCGCATAACGCATAACGCATAACGCATAACGCAAACGTATAACGCCCAACACATAACGCATAACGCATAACGAATAACGCATAACGCATAACGCATAACGCATGACGCATATCGCATAACGCATAACGCATAATGCATAACGCATAAAGCATAACGCATAACGCATAACGCATAACGCATAACGCATAACGCATATCGCACAACGCAAACGTATAACGCAGAACGCATAATGCATAACGCATAACGCATAACGCATAACGCATAATGCATGACGCATAACGCATAACGCATAACGCATAACGCATAACGCATAACGCAAACGTATAACGCCCAACGCATAACGCATAACGCATAACGAATAACGCATAACGCATGACGCATATCGCATAACGCATAACGCATAACGTCTAACGCATAACGCATAACGCATAACGCATAACGCATAACGTATAACGCATACCGCATAACGCATAACGCGTAACGCATAACGCATAACTTATAACTCATAACTCATAACGAATATCGCATAACGCATAACGCATAACCCATATCGCATAACTTATAACTCATAACTCATAACGAATATCGCATAACGCATAACGCATAACGCATAATGCATAACGCATAACGCATAAAGCGTAACACATAACGCAAACCCATAAGGCATAAGGCATAAAGCATAACGCATAACGCATAACGCAAAACGCATAACGCATAACGCATAACGCATAACGCATAACGCATAACGCATAACGCATAACGCATAACGCATAACGCATAACGTATAACGCATAACGCATAACGCATACCGTATAACGCATAACGCATAACGCATAACGCATAACGCACAACGCAAACATATAAAGCACAACGCATAATGCATAACGCATAACGCATAACGCATAACCCATAACGCATAACGCATAATGCACAACGCATAACGAATACAGCAAAACGCATATCGCTTAACGCATAACGGATCACGCATAACGCATAATGCACAACGCATAACGAATACCGCAAAACGCATAACGCCTAACGTATAACGCATAACGCATAACGCATAACGTATAACGCATAACGCATAACGCATAACGCATAACGCATAACGCATAACTTATAACTCATAACTCATAACGAATATCGCATAACGCATAACGCATAACGCATAACGCATAATGTATAACGCATAAAGCATAACGCATAACGCATAACGCAAACGTATAACGCCCAACGCATAACGCATAACGCATAACGAATAACGCATAACGCATAACGCATAACGCATAACGCATAACGCATAACGCATGACGCATATCGCATAACGCATAACGCATAACGCATAACGCATAAGGCATAACGCATAACGCATAACGCATAACGCATAACGAATAACGCATAACGCATAACGCATAACGCATAACGCATAACGCATAACGCATGACGCATATCGCATAACGCATAACGCATAACGCATAACGCATAAGGCATAACGCATAACGCATAACGCATAACGCAAACGTATAACGCCCAACGCATAACGCATAACGCATAACGAATAACGCATAACGCATAACGCATAACGCATGACGCATAACGTATAACGCATAACGCATAACGCATAACGTATAACGCATAACGCATAACGCATACCGTATAACGCATAACGCATAACGCATAACGCATAACGCACAACGCAAACATATAACGCACAACGCATAATGCATAACGCATAACGCATAACGCATAACCCATAACGCATAACGCATAATGCACAACGCATAACGAATACAGCAAAACGCATATCGCTTAACGCATAACGGATCACGCATAACGCATAATGCACAACGCATAACGAATACCGCAAAACGCATAACGCCTAACGTATAACGCATAACGCATAACGCATAACGCATAACGAATAACCCATACCGCATAACGCATAACGCATAACGCATAACGCATAACTTATAACTCATAACTCATAACGAATATCGCATAACGCATAACGCATAACGCATAACGCATAACGCATAACGCATAATGTATAACGCATAAAGCATAACGCATAACGCATAACGCAAACGTATAACGCCCAACGCATAACGCATAACGCATAACGAATAACGCATAACGCATAACGCATAACGCATAACGCATAACGCATAACGCATAACGCATGACGCATATCGCATGACGCATAACGCATAACGCATAACGCATGACGCATATTGCATAACGCATAACGCATAACGCATAATGCATAACGCATAAAGCATAACGCATAACGCATAACGCATAACGCATAACGCATAACGCATAACGCATAACGCATAACGCACATCGCAAACGTATAACGCAGAACGCATAATGCATAACGCATAACGCATAACGAATAACGCATAACGCATAACGTATAACGCATGACCCATATCGCATAACGCGTAACGCATAATGCATAAATCATAAACCGTAACGCATAACGCATAACGCATAACGCATAACGCATAACGCATAACGCATAACGCATAACCCATAACGAATAACGCATAACGCATAACGCATAACGCATAACGCATAACGCATAACGCATAACTTATAA
>CAKAJA020000952.1:0-15545 GCA_916610235.2 Lasioglossum morio
GCGTTATGCGTTATGCGTTATGCCTTATGCGTTATGCGTTATGCGTTATGCGTTATGCGTTATGCGTTATGCGTTATGCGTTATGCGTTATGCGTTATGCGTTATGCGTTATGCGTTATGCGTTATGCGTTATGCGTTATGCGTTATGCGTTATGCGTTATGCGTTATGCGTTATGCGTTATGTGTTATCCGTTATGAGTTATGAGTAATGCGTGATCCGTTATGCGTTATGCGTTATGAGTAATGCGTGATCCGTTATGCGTTATGCGTTATGAGTAATGCTTGATCCGTTACGCGTTATGCGTTATGCGTTATGCGTTATGCGTTATGGGTTATGCGTTATGTGTTATGAGTTATACGTTATGCGTTATGCGTTATGCGTTATGCGTTATGGGTTATGAGTAATGCGTGATCCGTTATGCGTTATGCTTTATGCGTTATGAGGTACGCGTAATGCGTTATGCGTTATGCGTTATGGCTTATGCGTTATGTGTTATGAGTTATGCGTTATGCGTTATGCGTTATGCGTTATGCGTTATCGGTTATGAGTAATGCGTGATCCGTTATGCGTTATGCTTTATGCGTTATGAGTTACGCGTAATGCGTTATGCGTTATGCGTTATGGGTTATGCGTTATGTGTTATGAGTTATGCGTTATGCGTTATGCGTTATGCGTTATGCGTTATGGGTTATCCGTTATGCGTTGTCCGTTATGAGTTTTGCGTTATGCGTTATGAGTTGTGCGTTATGCGTTATGCGTTATGCGTTATGCGTTATGCGTTATGCGTTATGCGTTATGCGTTATGAGTAATGCTTGATCCGTTACGCGTTATGCATTATGGGTTATGCGTTATGCTTTATGCGTTATGAGTTACGCGTAATGCGTTATGCGTTATGCGTTATGGGTTATGAGTAATGCGTGATCCGTTATGCGTTATGCTTTATGCGTTATGAGTTACTCGTAATGCGTTATGCGCTATGGGTCATGCGTTAAGCGTTATGCGTTATGCGTTATGCGTTTGGGTTATGCGTTATGGGTTATGAGTAATGCGTGATCCGTTATGCGTTATGCTTTATGCGTTATGAGTTACGCGTAATGCGTTATGCGCTATGGGTCATGCGTTACGCGTTATGCGTTATGCGATATGCGTTATGCGTTATGCGTTATGCGTTATGCGTTATGCGTTATGCGTTATGCGTTATGCGTTATGCGTTATGCGTTATGAGTAATGCGTGATCCGTTATGCGTTATGCGTTATGCGTTATGCGTTATGTGTTATGCGTTGTGCGTTATCCGCTATGCGTTATGCGTTTTGCGTTATGCGTTATGCGTTATGCGTTGTGCGTTATGCGTTATGCGTTATGCGTTATAGGTTATGCGTTATGTGTCATGCGTTATGCGTTATGCGTTATGCGTTATGCGTTATGCGTTATGCATTATGCGTTATGCGTTATGCTTTATGCGTTATGCGTTATAAGTAATGCGTGATCCGTTATGTGTTATGCGTTATGCGTTATGCGTTATGTGTTATGCGTTGTGCGTTATCCGCTATGCGTTATGCGTTTTGCGTTATGCGTTATGCGTTATGCGTTGTGCGTTATGCGTTATGCGGTATAGGTTATGCGTTATGTGTAATGCGTTATGCATTATGCGTTATGCGTTATGCGTTATGCGTTATGCGTTATGCTTTATGCGTTATGCGTTATGCGTTATGCGTTATGCGTTATGCGTTATGCGTTATGAGAAATGCGTGATCCGTTATGCGTTTGCGTTATGCGTTATGCGTTATGGGTTATGCGTTATGGGTTATGAGTAATGCGTGATCCGTTATGCGTTATGCTTTATGCGTTATGAGTTACGCGTAATGCGTTATGCGCTATGGGTCATGCGTTAAGCGTTATGCGTTATGAGTTGTGCGTTATGCGTTATGCGTTTTGCGTTATGCGTTATGCGTTATGAGTTGTGCGTTATGCGTTATGCGTTATGCGTTATGCGTTATGCGTTATGCGTTATGCGTTATGCGTTATGCGTTATGCGTTCTGCGTTATGCGTTATGCGTTATGCGTTATGCGTTACGCGTAATGCGTTATGCGTTATGCGTTATGGGTTATGAGTAATGCGTGATCCGTTATGCGTTATGCTTTATGCGTTATGAGTTACTCGTAATGCGTTATGCGCTATGGGTCATGCGTTAAGCGTTATGCGTTATGCGTTATGCGTTTGGGTTATGCGTTATGGGTTATGAGTAATGCGTGATCCGTTATGCGTTATGCTTTATGCGTTATGAGTTACCCGTAATGCGTTATGCGCTATGGGTCATGCGTTACGCGTTATGCGTTATGCGATATGCGTTATGCGTTATGCGTTATGCGTTATGCGTTATGCGTTATGCGTTATGCGATATGCGTTATGCGTTATGCGTTATGCGTTATGCGTTATGCGTTATGCGTTATGCGTTATGCGTTATGCGTTATGCGTTATGCGTTATGCGTTATGCGTTATGCGTTATGCGTTATGCGTTATGCGTTATGCGTTATGCGTTATGAGTAATGCGTGATCCGTTATGCGTTATGCGTTATGCGTTATGCGTTATGCGTTATGTGTTATGCGTTGTGCGTTATCCGCTATGCGTTATGCGTTTTGCGTTATGCGTTATGCGTTATGCGTTGTGCGTTATGCGTTATGCGTTATGCGTTATAGGTTATGCGTTATGTGTCATGCGTTATGCGTTATGCGTTATGCGTTATGCGTTATGCGTTATGCGTTATGCATTATGCGTTATGCGTTATGCTTTATGCGTTATGCGTTATAAGTAATGCGTGATCCGTTATGTGTTATGCGTTATGCGTTATGCGTTATGTGTTATGCGTTGTGCGTTATCCGCTATGCGTTATGCGTTTTGCGTTATGCGTTATGCGTTATGCGTTGTGCGTTATGCGTTATGCGGTATAGGTTATGCGTTATGTGTAATGCGTTATGCATTATGCGTTATGCGTTATGCGTTATGCGTTATGCGTTATGCTTTATGCGTTATGCGTTATGCGTTATGCGTTATGCGTTATGCGTTATGAGAAATGCGTGATCCGTTATGCGTTTGCGTTATGCGTTATGCGTTATGGGTTATGCGTTATGGGTTATGAGTAATGCGTGATCCGTTATGCGTTATGCTTTATGCGTTATGAGTTACGCGTAATGCGTTATGCGCTATGGGTCATGCGTTAAGCGTTATGCGTTATGAGTTGTGCGTTATGCGTTATGCGTTTTGCGTTATGCGTTATGCGTTATGAGTTGTGCGTTATGCGTTATGCGTTATGCGTTATGCGTTATGCGTTATGCGTTATGCGTTATGCGTTATGCGTTATGCGTTATGCGTTCTGCGTTATGCGTTATGCGTTATGCGTTATGCGTTACGCGTAATGCGTTATGCGTTATGCGTTATGGGTTATGCGTTATGTGTTATGAGTTATGCGTTATGCGTTATGCGTTATGCGTTATGCGTTATGGGTTATGAGTAATGCGTGATCCGGTATGCGTTATGCTTTATGCGTTATGAGTTACGCGTAATGCGTTATGCGTTATGCGTTATGGGTTATGCGTTATGTGTTATGAGTTATGCGTTATGCGTTATGAGAAATGCGTGATCCGTTATGCGTTATGCGTTATGCGTTATGCGTTATGCGTTATGGGTTATGCGTTATGGGTTATGAGTAATGCGTGATCCGTTATGCGTTATGCTTTATGCGTTATGAGTTACGCGTAATGCGTTATGCGCTATGGGTCATGCGTTAAGCGTTATGCGTTATGTGTTATGCGTTGTGCGTTATCCGCTATGCGTTATGCGTTTTGCGTTATGCGTTATGCGTTATGCGTTGTGCGTTATGCGTTATGCGGTATAGGTTATGCGTTATGTGTAATGCGTTATGCATTATGCGTTATGCGTTATGCGTTATGCGTTATGCGTTATGCTTTATGCGTTATGCGTTATGCGTTATGCGTTATGCGTTATGCGTTATGAGAAATGCGTGATCCGTTATGCGTTTGCGTTATGCGTTATGCGTTATGGGTTATGCGTTATGGGTTATGAGTAATGCGTGATCCGTTATGCGTTATGCTTTATGCGTTATGAGTTACGCGTAATGCGTTATGCGCTATGGGTCATGCGTTAAGCGTTATGCGTTATGAGTTGTGCGTTATGCGTTATGCGTTTTGCGTTATGCGTTATGCGTTATGAGTTGTGCGTTATGCGTTATGCGTTATGCGTTATGCGTTATGCGTTATGCGTTATGCGTTATGCGTTATGCGTTCTGCGTTATGCGTTATGCGTTATGCGTTATGCGTTACGCGTAATGCGTTATGCGTTATGCGTTATGGGTTATGAGTAATGCGTGATCCGTTATGCGTTATGCTTTATGCGTTATGAGTTACTCGTAATGCGTTATGCGCTATGGGTCATGCGTTAAGCGTTATGCGTTATGCGTTATGCGTTTGGGTTATGCGTTATGGGTTATGAGTAATGCGTGATCCGTTATGCGTTATGCTTTATGCGTTATGAGTTACGCGTAATGCGTTATGCGCTATGGGTCATGCGTTACGCGTTATGCGTTATGCGATATGCGTTATGCGTTATGCGTTATGCGTTATGCGTTATGCGTTATGCGTTATGCGATATGCGTTATGCGTTATGCGTTATGCGTTATGCGTTATGCGTTATGCGTTATGCGTTATGCGTTATGCGTTATGCGTTATGCGTTATGCGTTATGCGTTATGCGTTATGCGTTATGCGTTATGCGTTATGCGTTATGCGTTATGAGTAATGCGTGATCCGTTATGCGTTATGCGTTATGCGTTATGCGTTATGCGTTATGTGTTATGCGTTGTGCGTTATCCGCTATGCGTTATGCGTTTTGCGTTATGCGTTATGCGTTATGCGTTGTGCGTTATGCGTTATGCGTTATGCGTTATAGGTTATGCGTTATGTGTCATGCGTTATGCGTTATGCGTTATGCGTTATGCGTTATGCGTTATGCGTTATGCGTTATGCATTATGCGTTATGCGTTATGCTTTATGCGTTATGCGTTATAAGTAATGCGTGATCCGTTATGTGTTATGCGTTATGCGTTATGCGTTATGTGTTATGCGTTGTGCGTTATCCGCTATGCGTTATGCGTTTTGCGTTATGCGTTATGCGTTATGCGTTGTGCGTTATGCGTTATGCGGTATAGGTTATGCGTTATGTGTAATGCGTTATGCATTATGCGTTATGCGTTATGCGTTATGCGTTATGCGTTATGCTTTATGCGTTATGCGTTATGCGTTATGCGTTATGCGTTATGCGTTATGAGAAATGCGTGATCCGTTATGCGTTTGCGTTATGCGTTATGCGTTATGGGTTATGCGTTATGGGTTATGAGTAATGCGTGATCCGTTATGCGTTATGCTTTATGCGTTATGAGTTACTCGTAATGCGTTATGCGCTATGGGTCATGCGTTAAGCGTTATGCGTTATGCGTTATGCGTTTGGGTTATGCGTTATGGGTTATGAGTAATGCGTGATCCGTTATGCGTTATGCTTTATGCGTTATGAGTTACGCGTAATGCGTTATGCGCTATGGGTCATGCGTTACGCGTTATGCGTTATGCGATATGCGTTATGCGTTATGCGTTATGCGTTATGCGTTATGCGTTATGCGATATGCGTTATGCGTTATGCGTTATGCGTTATGCGTTATGCGTTATGCGTTATGCGTTATGCGTTATGCGTTATGCGTTATGCGTTATGCGTTATGCGTTATGCGTTATGCGTTATGCGTTATGAGTAATGCGTGATCCGTTATGCGTTATGCGTTATGCGTTATGCGTTATGCGTTATGTGTTATGCGTTGTGCGTTATCCGCTATGCGTTATGCGTTTTGCGTTAGGCGTTATGCGTTATGCGTTGTGCGTTATGCGTTATGCGTTATGCGTTATAGGTTATGCGTTATGTGTCATGCGTTATGCGTTATGCGTTATGCGTTATGCGTTATGCGTTATGCGTTATGCATTATGCGTTATGCGTTATGCTTTATGCGTTATGCGTTATAAGTAATGCGTGATCCGTTATGTGCTATGCGTTATGCGTTATGCGTTATGTGTTATGCGTTGTGCGTTATCCGCTATGCGTTATGCGTTTTGCGTTATGCGTTATGCGTTATGCGTTGTGCGTTATGCGTTATGCGGTATAGGTTATGCGTTATGTGTAATGCGTTATGCATTATGCGTTATGCGTTATGCGTTATGCGTTATGCGTTATGCTTTATGCGTTATGCGTTATGCGTTATGCGTTATGCGTTATGCGTTATGAGAAATGCGTGATCCGTTATGCGTTTGCGTTATGCGTTATGCGTTATGGGTTATGCGTTATGGGTTATGAGTAATGCGTGATCCGTTATGCGTTATGCTTTATGCGTTATGAGTTACGCGTAATGCGTTATGCGCTATGGGTCATGCGTTAAGCGTTATGCGTTATGAGTTGTGCGTTATGCGTTATGCGTTTTGCGTTATGCGTTATGCGTTATGAGTTGTGCGTTATGCGTTATGCGTTATGCGTTATGCGTTATGCGTTATGCGTTATGCGTTATGCGTTATGCGTTATGCGTTCTGCGTTATGCGTTATGCGTTATGCGTTATGCGTTATGCGTTACGCGTAATGCGTTATGCGTTATGCGTTATGGGTTATGCGTTATGTGTTATGAGTTATGCGTTATGCGTTATGCGTTATGCGTTATGCGTTATGGGTTATGAGTAATGCGTGATCCGGTATGCGTTATGCTTTATGCGTTATGAGTTACGCGTAATGCGTTATGCGTTATGCGTTATGGGTTATGCGTTATGTGTTATGAGTTATGCGTTATGCGTTATGAGAAATGCGTGATCCGTTATGCGTTATGCGTTATGCGTTATGCGTTATGCGTTATGGGTTATGCGTTATGGGTTATGAGTAATGCGTGATCCGTTATGCGTTATGCTTTATGCGTTATGAGTTACGCGTAATGCGTTATGCGCTATGGGTCATGCGTTAAGCGTAATGCGTTATGTGTTATGCGTTGTGCGTTATCCGTTATGCGTTATGCGTTTTGCGTTATGCGTTATGCGTTATGCGTTGTGCGTTATGCGTTATGCGGTATAGGTTATGCGTTATGTGTAATGCGTTATGCATTATGCGTTATGCGTTATGCGTTATGCGTTATGCGTTATGCTTTATGCGTTATGCGTTATGCGTTATGCGTTATGCGTTATGCGTTATGCGTTATGAGAAATGCGTGATCCGTTATGCGTTTGCGTTATGCGTTATGCGTTATGGGTTATGCGTTATGGGTTATGAGTAATGCGTGATCCGTTATGCGTTATGCTTTATGCGTTATGAGTTACGCGTAATGCGTTATGCGCTATGGGTCATGCGTTAAGCGTTATGCGTTATGAGTTGTGCGTTATGCGTTATGCGTTTTGCGTTATGCGTTATGCGTTATGAGTTGTGCGTTATGCGTTATGCGTTATGCGTTATGCGTTATGCGTTATGCGTTATGCGTTATGCGTTATGCGTTATGCGTTATGCGTTATGCGTTATGCGTTATGCGTTATGCGTTACGCGTAATGCGTTATGCGTTATGCGTTATGGGTTATGAGTAATGCGTGATCCGTTATGCGTTATGCTTTATGCGTTATGAGTTACTCGTAATGCGTTATGCGCTATGGGTCATGCGTTAAGCGTTATGCGTTATGCGTTATGCGTTTGGGTTATGCGTTATGGGTTATGAGTAATGCGTGATCCGTTATGCGTTATGCTTTATGCGTTATGAGTTACGCGTAATGCGTTATGCGCTATGGGTCATGCGTTACGCGTTATGCGTTATGCGATATGCGTTATGCGTTATGCGTTATGCGTTATGCGTTATGCGTTATGCGTTATGCGATATGCGTTATGCGTTATGCGTTATGCGTTATGCGTTATGCGTTATGCGTTATGCGTTATGCGTTATGCGTTATGCGTTATGCGTTATGCGTTATGCGTTATGCGTTATGCGTTATGCGTTATGAGTAATGCGTGATCCGTTATGCGTTATGCGTTATGCGTTATGCGTTATGTGTTATGCGTTGTGCGTTATCCGCTATGCGTTATGCGTTTTGCGTTATGCGTTATGCGTTATGCGTTGTGCGTTATGCGTTATGCGTTATGCGTTATAGGTTATGCGTTATGTGTCATGCGTTATGCGTTATGCGTTATGCGTTATGCGTTATGCGTTATGCATTATGCGTTATGCGTTATGCTTTATGCGTTATGCGTTATAAGTAATGCGTGATCCGTTATGTGTTATGCGTTATGCGTTATGCGTTATGTGTTATGCGTTGTGCGTTATCCGCTATGCGTTATGCGTTTTGCGTTATGCGTTATGCGTTATGCGTTGTGCGTTATGCGTTATGCGGTATAGGTTATGCGTTATGTGTAATGCGTTATGCATTATGCGTTATGCGTTATGCGTTATGCGTTATGCGTTATGCTTTATGCGTTATGCGTTATGCGTTATGCGTTATGCGTTATGCGTTATGAGAAATGCGTGATCCGTTATGCGTTTGCGTTATGCGTTATGCGTTATGGGTTATGCGTTATGGGTTATGAGTAATGCGTGATCCGTTATGCGTTATGCTTTATGCGTTATGAGTTACGCGTAATGCGTTATGCGCTATGCGTTATGGGTTATGCGTTATGGGTTATGAGTAATGCGTGATCCGTTATGCGTTATGCGTTTTGCGTTATGCGTTATGCGTTATGAGTTGTGCGTTATGCGTTATGCGTTATGCGTTATGCGTTATGCGTTATGCGTTATGCGTTATGCGTTATGCGTTCTGCGTTATGCGTTATGCGTTATGCGTTATGCGTTACGCGTAATGCGTTATGCGTTATGCGTTATGGGTTATGCGTTATGTGTTATGAGTTATGCGTTATGCGTTATGCGTTATGCGTTATGCGTTATGGGTTATGAGTAATGCGTGATCCGGTATGCGTTATGCTTTATGCGTTATGAGTTACGCGTAATGCGTTATGCGTTATGCGTTATGGGTTATGCGTTATGTGTTATGAGTTATGCGTTATGCGTTATGAGAAATGCGTGATCCGTTATGCGTTATGCGTTATGCGTTATGCGTTATGCGTTATGGGTTATGCGTTATGGGTTATGAGTAATGCGTGATCCGTTATGCGTTATGCTTTATGCGTTATGAGTTACGCGTAATGCGTTATGCGCTATGGGTCATGCGTTAAGCGTTATGCGTTATGCGTTATGCGTTATGGGTTATGCGTTATGTGTTATGAGTTATGCGTTATGCGTTATGCGTTATGCGTTATGCGTTATGGGTTATCCGTTATGCGTTATCCGTTATGAGTTTTGCGTTATGCGTTATGCGTTATGCGTTATGCGTTATGCGTTATGCGATATGCGTTATGCGTTATGCGTTATGCGTTATGCGTTATGCGTTATGCGTTATGCGTTATGAGTTGTGCGTTATGCGTTATGCGTTATGCGTTATGCGTTATGCGTTATGCGTTATGCGTTCTGCGTTATGCGTTATGCGTTATGCGTTATGCGTTACGCGTAATGCGTGATCCGTTATGCGTTATGCTTTATGCGTTATGAGTTCCGCGTAATGCGTTATGCGTTATGCGTTATGGGTTATGCGTTATGTGTTATGAGTTATAGGTTATGCGTTATGCGTTATGCGTTATGCGTTATGGGTTATCCGTTATGCGTTATCCGTTATGAGTTTTGCGTTATGCGTTATGCGTTATGAGTTGTGCGTTATGCGTTATGCGTTATGCGTTATGCGTTATGCGTTATGCGTTATGCGTTATGCGTTATGCGTTATGCGTTATGCGTTATGCTTTATGCGTTATGAGTTACGCGTAATGCGTTATGCGTTATGCGTTATGCGTTATGGGTTATGCGTTATGTGTTATGAGTTATGCGTTATGCGTTATGCGTTATGCGTTATGGGTTATCCGTTATGCGTTATCCGTTATGAGTTTTGCGTTATGCGTTATGCGTTATGAGTTGTGCGTTATGCGTTATGCGTTATGCGTTATGCGTTATGCGTTATGCGTTATGCGTTATGCGTTATGCGTTATGAGTAATGCTTGATCCGTTACGCGTTATGCGTTATGCGTTATGCATTATGGGTTATGCGTTATGTGTTATGAGTTATGCGTTATGCGTTATGCGTTATGCGTTATGCTTTATGCGTTATGAGTTACGCGTAATGCGTTATGCGTTATGCGTTATGGGTTATGCGTTATGTGTTATGAGTTATGCGTTATGCGTTATGCGTTATGCGTTATGCGTTATGGGTTATCCGTTATGCGTTATCCGTTATGAGTTTTGCGTTATGCGTTATGCGTTATGAGTTGTGCGTTATGCGTTATGCGTTATGCGTTATGCGTTATGCGTTATGCGTTATGCGTTATGCGTTATGCGTTATGAGTAATGCTTGATCCGTTACGCGTTATGCGTTATGCGTTATGCATTATGGGTTATGCGTTATGTGTTATGAGTTATGCGTTATGCGTTATGCGTTATGCGTTATGCGTTATGGGTTATGAGTAATGCGTGATCCGTTATGCGTTATGCTTTATGCGTTATGAGTTACGCGTAATGCGTTATGCGTTATGCGTTATGGGTTATGAGTAATGCGTGATCCGTTATGCGTTATGCTTTATGCGTTATTAGTTACTCGTAATGCGTTATGCGCTATTGGTCATGCGTTAAGCGTTATGCGTTATGCGTTATGCGTTTGGGTTATGCGTTATGGGTTATGAGGAATGCGTGATCCGTTATGCGTTATGCTTTATGCGTTATGAGTTACGCGTAATGCGTTATGCGCTATGGGTCATGCGTTAAGCGTTATGCGTTATGCGTTATGCGTTATGGGTTATCCGTTATGCGTTATCCGTTATGAGTTTTGCGTTATGCGTTATGCGTTATGAGTTGTGCGTTATGCGTTATGCGTTATGCGTTATGCGTTATGCGTTATGCGTTATGCGTTATGCGTTATGCGTTATGCGTTATGCGTTATGCGTGATCCGTTATGCGTTATGCGTTATGAGTAATGCGTGATCCGTTATGCGTTATGCGTTATGCGTTATGCGTTATGGGTTATGCGTTATGTGTTATGCGTTATGCGTTATGCGTTATGCGTTATGCGTTATGGGTTATGAGTAATGCGTGACCCGTTATGCGTTATGCTTTATGCGTTATGAGTTACGCGTAATGCGTTATGCGCTATGGGTCATGCGTTAAGCGTTATGCGTTATGCGTTATGATTTATGGGTTATGCGTTATGTGTTATGCGTTATGCGTTATGCGTTATGCGTTATGGGTTATCCGTTATGCGTTATCCGTTATGCGTTATGCGTTATGCGTTATGCGTTACGCGTTATGCGTTATGCGATATGCGTTATGCGTTATGCGTTATGCGTTATGCGTTATGCGTTATGCGACATGCGTTATGCGTTATGCGTTATGCGTTATGCGTTATGCGTTATGCGTTATGCGTTATGCGTTATGCGTTATGCGTTATGCGTTATGAGTAATGCGTGATCCGTTATGCGTTATGCGTTATGCGTTATGCGTTATGTGTTATGCGTTGTGCGTTATCCGCTATGCGTTATGCGTTTTGCGTTATGCGTTATGCGTTATGCGTTGTGCGTTATGCGTTATGCGTTATGCGTTATAGGTTATGCGTTATGTGTCATGCGTTATGCGTTATGCGTTATGCGTTATGCGTTATGCGTTATGCATTATGCGTTATGCGTTATGCTTTATGCGTTATGCGTTATAAGTAATGCGTGATCCGTTATGTGTTATGCGTTATGCGTTATGCGTTATGTTTTATGCGTTGTGCGTTATCCGCTATGCGTTATGCGTTTTGCGTTATGCGTTATGCGTTATGCGTTGTGCGTTATGCGTTATGCGGTATAGGTTATGCGTTATGTGTCATGCGTTATGCGTTATGCGTTATGCGTTATGCGTTATGCGTTATGCGTTATGCGTTATGCTTTATGCGTTATGCGTTATGCGTTATGCGTTATGCGTTATGCGTTATGAGAAATGCGTGATCCGTTATGCGTTATGCGTTATGCGTTATGCGTTATGCGTTATGGGTTATGCGTTATGGGTTATGAGTAATGCGTGATCCGTTATGCGTTATGCTTTATGCGTTATGAGTTACGCGTAATGCGTTATGCGCTATGGGTCATGCGTTAAGCGTTATGCGTTATGCGTTATGCGTTATGGGTTATGCGTTATGTGTTATGAGTTATGCGTTATGCGTTATGCGTTATGCGTTATGCGTTATGGGTTATCCGTTATGCGTTATCCGTTATGAGTTTTGCGTTATGCGTTATGCGTTATGCGTTATGCGTTATGCGTTATGCGATATGCGTTATGCGTTATGCATTATGCGTTATGCGTTGTGCGTTATGCGTTATGCGGTATAGGTTATGCGTTATGTGTCATGCGTTATGCGTTATGCGTTATGCGTTATGCGTTATGCGTTATGCGTTATGCGTTATGGTTTATGCGTTATGCGTTATGCGTAATGCGTTATGCGTTATGCGTTATGAGAAATGCGTGATCCGTTATGCGTTATGCGTTATGCGTTATGCGTTATGCGTTATGGGTTATGCGTTATGGGTTATGAGTAATGCGTGATCCGTTATGCGTTATGCTTTATGCGTTATGAGTTACGCGTAATGCGTTATGCGCTATGGGTCATGCGTTAAGCGTTATGCGTTATGCGTTATGCGTTATGGGTTATGCGTTATGTGTTATGAGTTATGCGTTATGCGTTATGCGTTATGCGTTATGCGTTATGGGTTATCCGTTATGCGTTATCCGTTATGAGTTTTGCGTTATGCGTTATGCGTTATGCGTTATGCGTTATGCGATATGCGTTATGCGTTATGCGTTATGCGTTATGCGTTATGCGTTATGCGTTATGCGTTATGCGTTATGCGTTATGCGTTATGCGTTATGCGTTATGCGTTATGCGTTATGCGTTATGCGTTATGCGTTATGCGTTATGCGTTATGCGTTATGCGTTATGCGTTATGCGTTATGAGTAATGCTTGATCCGTTACGCGTTATGCGTTATGCGTTATGCATTATGGGTTATGCGTTATGTGTTATGAGTTATGCGTTATGCGTTATGCGTTATGCGTTATGCGTTATGGGTTGTGAGTAATGCGTGATCCGTTATGCGTTATGCTTTATGCGTTATGAGTTACGCGTAATGCGTTATGCGTTATGCGTTATGGGTTATGAGTAATGCGTTATGCGTTATGCGTTATGAGTAATGCGTGATCCGTTATGCGTTATGCGTTATGCGTTATGCGTTATGGTTTATGCGTTATGGGTTATGAGTAATGCGTGATCCGTTATGCGTTATGCTTTATGCGTTATGAGTTACGCGTAATGCGTTATGCGCTATGGGTCATGCGTTAAGCGTTATGCGTTATGCGTGGGTTATGATTTATGCGCTATGGGTCATGCGTTAAGCGTTATGCGTTATGCGTTATGCGTTATGGGTTATGCGTTATGTGTTATGAGTTATGCGTTATGCGTTATGCGTTATGCGTTATGCGTTATGGGTTATCCGTTATGCGTTATCCGTTATGAGTTTTGCGTTATGCGTTATGCGTTATGCGTTATGCGTTATGCGTTATGCGTTATGCGTTATGCGTTATGCGTTATGCGTTATGCGTTATGCGTTCTGCGTTATGCGTTATGCGTTATGCGTTATGAGTTTGCGTTATGCGTTATGCGTTATGCGTTATGCGTTATGCGTTATGCGTTATGCGTTATGCGTTATGCGTTATGCGTTATGCGTTATGCGTTATGCGTTATGCGTTATGAGTAATGCTTGATCCGTTACGCGTTATGCGTTATGCGTTATGCATTATGGGTTATGCGTTATGTGTTATGAGTTATGCGTTATGCGTTATGCGTTATGCGTTATGCGTTATGGGTTGTGAGTAATGCGTGATCCGTTATGCGTTAAGCTTTATGCGTTATGAGTTACGCGTAATGCGTTATGCGTTATGCGTTATGGGTTATGAGTAATGCGTTATGCGTTATGCGTTATGCGTTATGCGTTATGCGTTATGCGTGATCCGTTATGCGTTATGCGTTATGAGTAATGCGTGATCCGTTATGCGTTATGCGTTATGCGTTATGCGTTATGCGTTATGCGTTATGCGTTATGCGTTATGCGTTATGCGTTATGCGTTATGCGTTATGAGAAATGCGTGATCCGTTATGCGTTATGCGTTATGAGTAATGCGTGATCCGTTATGCGTTATGCGTTATGCGTTATGCGTTATGCGTTATGTGTTATGCGTTGTGCGTTATCCGCTATGCGTTATGTGTTATGCGTTGTGCGTTATGCGTTATGCTTTATGCGTTATGGGTTATGAGTAATGCGTGACTCGTTATGCGTTATGCTTTTTGCGTTATGAGTTACGCGTAATGCGTTATGCGCTATGGGTCATGCGTTAAGCGTTATGCGTTATGCGTTATGCGTTATGGGTTATGCGTTATGTGTTATGCGTTATGCGTTATGCGTTATGCGTTATGCGTTATGCGTTATGGGTTATCCGTTATGCGTTATCCGTTATGCGTTATGCGTTATGCGTTATGCGTTATGCGTTATGCGATATGCGTTATGCGTTATGCGTTATGCGTTATGCGTTATGCGTTATGCGTTATGCGTTATGCGTTATGCGTTATGCGTTATGCGTTATGAGTAATGCGTGATCCGTTATCCGTTATGCGTTATGCGTTATGCGTTATGCGTTATGCGTTATGCGATATGCGTTATGCGTTATGCGTTATGCGTTATGCGTTATGCGTTATGCGTTATGCGTTATGCGTTATGCGTTATGCGTTATGCGTTATGCGTTATGCGTTATGCGTTATGCGTTATGCGTTATGCGTTATGCGTTATGCCTTATGCGTTATGCGTTATGCGTTATGCGTTATGCGTTATGCGTTATGCGTTATGCGTTATGCGTTATGCGTTATGCGTTATGCGTTATGCGTTATGCGTTATGCGTTATGCGTTATGCGTTATGCGTTATGCGTTATGCGTTATGCGTTATGCGTTATGCGTTATGTGTTATCCGTTATGAGTTATGAGTAATGCGTGATCCGTTATGCGTTATGCGTTATGAGTAATGCGTGATCCGTTATGCGTTATGCGTTATGAGTAATGCTTGATCCGTTACGCGTTATGCGTTATGCGTTATGCGTTATGCGTTATGGGTTATGCGTTATGTGTTATGAGTTATGCGTTATGCGTTATGCGTTATGCGTTATGCGTTATGGGTTATGAGTAATGCGTGATCCGTTATGCGTTATGCTTTATGCGTTATGAGGTACGCGTAATGCGTTATGCGTTATGCGTTATGGCTTATGCGTTATGTGTTATGAGTTATGCGTTATGCGTTATGCGTTATG
>CAKAJA020000953.1:0-43250 GCA_916610235.2 Lasioglossum morio
TATGCGTTATGCGATATGCGATATGCGTCATGCATCAAGCCTTATGCGTTATGGGTTATGCGTTCACGTTATGCGTTTTGCGTTATGCGTTATGCGTTATGCGTTATGCGTTATGCGTTATGCGTTATGCGTTATGCGTTATGCGTTATGCGTTATGCGTTATGCGTTATGCGTTGTGCGTTATGCGTTATGCGTTATGCGTTATGCGTTATGCTTTATGCGTTATGCATTATGCGTTATACGGTATGCGTTATGCGTTATACGTTATGCGTTATGCGTTATGCGTTATGCGTTATGGGTTATGCGTTATGCGTTATGCGTTATGGTTATGCGTTATGCGTTATGCGTTATGCGTTATGCGTTATGCGTATGTGTTATGCGATATGCGTTATGCGTTATGCGTTATGCGTTATGCGTTATGCGTTATGCGTTATGCGTTATGCGTTATGCGTTATGCGTTATGCGTTATGCGTTATGCGTTATGCGTTATGCGTTATGCGTTATGCGTTATGCGTTATGCATTATGCGTTATTCGTGATCCGTTATGCGTTAGGCGTTATGGGTTTTCCGGTGTTCGTTATGCGTTGTGCATTATGCGTTATGCGTTATGAAGTAAGGGATATGGTTTATGCATTATGCGTTGTGCGCTATACGTTTGCGTTATGCGTTATGCGTTATGCGTTATACGGTGTGCGTTATGCGTTATGCGTTATGCGTTATGCGCTATGCGTTGTGCGTTATAAGTTTGCGTTATGCGTTATGCGATATGCGATATGCGTCATGCATCAAGCCTTATGCGTTATGGGTTATGCGTTAACGTTATGCGTTTTGCGTTATGCGTTATGCGTTATGCGTTATGCGTTATGCGTTATGCGTTATGCGTTATGCGTTATGCGTTATGCGTTATGCGTTATGCGTTATGCGTTATGCGTTATGCGTTATGCGTTATGCGTTATGCTTTATGCGTTATGCATTATGCGTTATACGGTATGCGTTATGCGTTATACGTTATGCGTTATGCGTTATGCGTTATGCGTTATGCGTTATGCGTTATGCGTTATGCGTTATGGTTATGCGTTATGCGTTATGCGTTATGCGTTATGCGTTATGCGTATGTGTTATGCGATATGCGTTATGCGTTATGCGTTATGCGTTATGCGTTATGCGTTATGCGTTATGCGTTATGCGTTATGCGTTATGCGTTATGCGTTATGCGTTATGCGTTATGCGTTATGCGTTATGCGTTATGCGTTATGCATTATGCGTTATTCGTGATCCGTTATGCGTTAGGCGTTATGGGTTTTCCGGTGTTCGTTATGCGTTGTGCATTATGCGTTATGCGTTATGAAGTAAGGGATATGGTTTATGCATTATGCGTTGTGCGCTATACGTTTGCGTTATGCGTTATGCGTTATGCGTTATGCGTTATGCGTTATGCGTTATGCGTTATGCGTTATGCGTTATGCGTTATGCGTTATGCGTTATGCGTTATGCGTTATGCGTTATGCGTTATGCGTTATGCGTTATGCGTTATGCTTTATGCGTTATGCATTATGCGTTATACGGTATGCGTTATGCGTTATACGTTATGCGTTATGCGTTATGCGTTATGCGTTATGGGTTATGCGTTATGCGTTATGCGTTATGGTTATGCGTTATGCGTTATGCGTTATGCGTTATGCGTTATGCGTATGTGTTATGCGATATGCGTTATGCGTTATGCGTTATGCGTTATGCGTTATGCATAATGCGTTATACGTTATGTATTATGCGTTATGCCTTATGCGTCATGCGATATGCGTCATGCATCAAGCCTTATGCGTTATGCGATATGCGATATGCGTCATGCATCAAGCCTCATGCGTTATGGGTTATGCGTTAACGTTATGCGTTTTGCGTTATGCGTTATGCGTTATGCGTTATGCGTTATGCGTTATGCGTTATGCGTTATGCGTTATGCGTTATGCGTTATGCGTTATGCGTTATGCGTTATGCGTTATGCGTTATGCGTTATGCGTTATGCGCTATGCGTTGTGCGTTATAAGTTTGCGTTATGCGTTATGCGTTATGCGATATGCGTCATGCATCAAGCCTTATGCGTTATGGGTTATGCGTTAACGTTATGCGTTTTGCGTTATGCGTTATGCGTTATGCGTTATGCGTTATGCGTTATGCGTTATGCGTTATGCGTTAAGCGTTATGCTTTATGCGTTATTCGTGATCCGTTATGCGTTAGGCGTTATGCGTATGTGTTATGCGATATGCGTTATGCGTTATGCGTTATGCGTTATGCGTTATGCGTTATGCGTTATGCGTTATGCGTTATGCGTTATGCGTTATGCGTTATGCGTATGTGTTATGCGATATGCGTTATGCGTTATGCGTTATGCGTTATGCATAATGCGTTATACGTTATGTATTATGCGTTATGCCTTATGCGTCATGCGATATGCGTCATGCATCAAGCCTTATGCGTTATGCGATATGCGATATGCGTCATGCATCAAGCCTTATGCGTTATGGGTTATGCGTTAACGTTATGCGTTTTGCGTTATGCGTTATGCGTTATGCGTTATGCGTTATGCGTTATGCGTTATGCGTTATGCGTTATGCGTTATGCGTTATGCGTAATGCGTTATGCGTTATGCGTTATGCGTTATGCGTTATGCCTTATGCGTTATGCGTATGTGTTATGCGATATGCCTTATGCGTTATGCGTTATGCGTTATGCGTTATGCGTTATGCGTTATGCGTTATGCGTTATGCGTTATGCGTTATGCGTTATGCGTTATGCGTTATGCGTTATGCGTTATGCGTTATGCGTTATGCGTTATGCGTTATGCGTTATGCGTTATGCGTTATGCGCTATGCGTTGTGCGTTATAACTTTGCGTTATGCGTTATGCGTTATGCGTTATGCGTTATGCGTTATGCGTTATGCGTTATGCGTTATGCGTTATGCGTTATGCGTTATGCGTTATGCGTTATGCGTTATGCGTTATGTGTTATGCGTTATGCGTTATGCGCTATGCGTTGTGCGTTATGCGTGATCCGTTATGCGTTATGCGTTATGCGTTATACGGTATGCGTTATGCGTTATACGTTATGCGTTATGCGTTATGCGTTATGGGTTATGCGTTATGCGTTATGGTTATGCGTTATGCGTTATGCGCTATGCGTTATGCGTTATGCGTATGTGTTATGCGATATGCGTTATGCGTTATGTGTTATGCGTTATGCATAATGCGTTATACGTTATGTATTATGCGTTATGCCTTATGCGTTATGCGATATGCGTCATGCATCAAGCCTTATGCGTTATGCGATATGCGATATGCGTCATGCATCAAGCCTTATGCGTTATGGGTTATGCGTTAACGTTATGCGTTTTGCGTTATGCGTTATGCGTTATGCGTTATGCGTTATGCGTTATGCGTTATGCGTTATGCGTTATGCGTTATGCGTTATGCGTTAAGCGTTATGCTTTATGCGTTATTCGTGATCCGTTATGCGTTAGGCGTTATGGGTTTTCCGGTGTTCGTTATGCGTTGTGCATTATGCGTTATGCGTTATTAAGTAAGGGTTATGGTTTATGCATTATGCGTTGTGCGCTATACGTTTGCGTTATGCGTTATGCGTTATGCGTTATACGGTATGCGTTATGCGTTATACGTTATGCTTTATGCGTTATGCGTTATGCGTTATGCGTTATGCATTATGCGTTATACGGTATGCGTTATGCGTTATACGTTATGCGTTATGCGTTATGCGTTATGCGTTATGGGTTATGCGTTATGCGTTATGGTTATGCGGTATGCGTTATACGGTATGCGTTATGCGTTATACGTTATGCGTTATGCGTTATGCGTTATGCGTTATGCGTTTTGCGGTATTCGTTATGCGTTGTGCATTATGCCTTATGCGTTGTGCGTTATGGGTTATGGGTTGTGCGTTATGCTTTATGCGTTATTCATTTTGCGTTATGCGTTATTCGTTATGAGTTATGAGTTATAAGTTATGCGTAATGCGTTATGACTTATGCGTTATGCGTATGTGTTATGCGATATGCGTTATGCGTTATGCGTTATGCGTTATGCGTTATGCGTTATGCGTGTTGCGTTATGCGTTATGCGTTATGCGTTATGCGTTATGGGTTATGCGTTATGCGTTATGGGTTATGCGTTATGCGTTATGGTTATGCGTTATGCGTTATACGTTATGCGTTATGTGTTATGCGTTATGCGTTATGCGTTATGCGTTATGCGTATGTGTTATGCGATATGCGTTATGCGTTATGCGTTATGCGTTATGCGTTATTCATTTTGCGTTATGCGTTATTCGTTATGAGTTATGAGTTATAAGTTATGCGTAATGGGTTATGCCTTATGCGTTATGCGTATGTGTTATGCGATATGCGTTATGCGTTATGCGTTATGCGTTATGCGTTATGCGTTATGCGTTATGCGTTATGCGTTATACGTTATGCGTTGTGCGTTATACGTTTGCGTTATGCGTTTTGCTTTATGCGTTATGCATTTTCCGTTATACGGTATGCGTTATGCGTTATACGTTATGCGTTATGCGTTATGCGTTATGGGTTATGCGTTATGCGTTATGGTTATGCGTTATGCGTTATACGTTATGCGTTATGTGTTATGCGTTATGCGTTATGCGTTATGCGTTATGCGTTATGCGTATGTGTTATGCGATATGCGTTATGCGTTATGCGTTATGCGTTATGCGTTATTCATTTTGCGTTATGCGTTATTCGTTATGAGTTATGAGTTATAAGTTATGCGTAATGGGTTATGCCTTATGCGTTATGCGTATGTGTTATGCGATATGCGTTATGCGTTATGCGTTATGCGTTATGCGTTATGCTTTATGCGTTATGCATTATGCGTTATACGGTATGCGTTATGCGTTATACGTTATGCGTTATGACTTATGCGTTATGGGTTATGCGTTATGCGTTATGGTTATGCGTTATGCGTTATGCGTTATGCGTTATGCGTTATGCGTATGTGTTATGCGATATGCGTTATGCGTTATGCGTTATGCGTTATGCGTCATGCGTTATGCGTTATGCGTTATGCGTTATGCATTATGCGTTATACGGTATGCGTTATGCGTTATGCGTTATGCGTTATGCGTTATGCGTTATGGGTTATGCGTTATGCGTTATGGTTATGCGTTATGCGTTATGCGTTATGCGTTATGCTTTATTCGTTATTGATTATGCGTTATTCGCGATCCGTTATGCGTTAGGCGGTATGGGTTTTCCGGTGTTCGTTATGCGTTGTGCATTATGCGTTATGCGTTATGAAGTAAGGGTTATGGTTTATGCATTATGCGTTGTGCGCTATACGTTTGCGTTATGCGTTATGCGTTATGCGTTATACGGTATGCGTTATGCGTTATACGTTATGCGTTATGCGTTATGCGTTATGCGTTATGCATTATGCGTTATACGGTATGCGTTATGCGTTATACGTTATGCGTTATGCGTTATGCGTTATGCGTTATGCGTTATGGGTTATGCGTTATGCGTTATGGTTATGCGTTATGCGTTATGCGTTATGCGTTATGCGTTATGCGTTATGAGTTATGCGTTATGCGTTATGCGTTATGCGTTATGCGTTATGCGTTATGCGTTATACGTTATGCGTTGTGCGTTATACGTTTGCGTTATGCGTTTTGCTTTATGCGTTATGCATTATGCGTTATACGGTATGCGTTATGCGTTATACGTTATGCGTTATGCGTTATGCGTTATGGGTTATGCGTTATGCGTTATGGTTATGCGTTATGCGTTATACGTTATGCGTTATGTGTTATGCGTTATGCGTTATGCGTTATGCGTTATGCGTTATACGTTATGCGTTATGCGTTATGCGTTATGCGTTATGCATTATGCGTTATACGGTATGCGTTATGCGTTATGCGTTATGCGTTATGGGTTATGCGTTATGCGTTATGGTTATGCGTTATGCGTTATGCGTTATGCGTTATGCGTTATGCGTTATGCGTTATGCGTTATGCGTTATGCGTTATGCGTTATGCGTTATGCGTTATGCGTTATGCGTTATGCGTTATGCGTTATGCGTTATGCGTTATGCGTTATGCGTTATGCGTTATGCGTTATGCGTTATGCGTTATGCGTTATGCGTTATGCGTTATGCGTTGTGCGTTATACGTTGCGTTATGCGTTATGCGTTATGCGTTATGCGTTATGCGTTATGCGTTATGCGTTATGCTTTATGCGTTATGCATTATGCGTTATTCGTGATCCGTTATGCGTTAGGCGTTATGGGTTTTCCGGTGTTCGTTATGCGTTGTGCATTATGCGTTATGCGTTATGAAGTAAGGGTTATGGTTTATGCATTATGCGTTGTGCGCTATACGTTTGCGTTATGCGTTATGCGTTATGCGTTATGCGTTATGCGTTATGCGTTATGCGTTATGCTTTATGCGTTATGCATTATGCGTTATACGGTATGCGTTATGCGTTATACGTTATGCGTTATGCGTTATGCGTTATGGGTTATGCGTTATGCGTTATGGTTATGCGTTATGCGTTATGCGTTATGCGTTATGCGTTATGCGTATGTGTTATGCGATATGCGTTATGCGTTATGCGTTATGCGTTATGCGTTATGCGTTATGCATAATGCGTTATACGTTATGTATTATGCGTTATCCTTATGCGTTATGCGATATGCGTCATGCATCAAGCCTTATGCGTTATGCGATATGCGATATACGTCATGCATCAAGCCTTATGCGTTATGGGTTATGCGTTAACGTTATGCATTTTGCGTTATGCGTTATGCGTTATGCGTTATGCGTTATGCGTTATGCGTTATGCGTTATGCGTTATGCGTTATGCGTTATGCGTTATGCGTTATGCGTTATGCGTTATGCGTTATGCGTTATGCGTTATGCGATATGCGTTATGCGTTATGCGTTATGCGTTATGCGTTATGCGTTATGCGTTATGCGTTATGCATTATGCGTTATACGGTATGCGTTATGCGATATGCGTCATGCATCAAGCCTTATGCGTTATGCGTTATGCGTATGTGTTATGCGATATGCGTTATGCGTTATGCGTTATGCGTTATGCGTTATGCGTTATGCATAATGCGTTATACGTTATGTATTATGCGTTATCCTTATGCGTTATGCGATATGCGTCATGCATCAAGCCTTATGCGTTATGCGATATGCGATATGCGTCATGCATCAAGCCTTATGCGTTATGGGTTATGCGTTAACGTTATGCATTTTGCGTTATGCGTTATGCGTTATGCGTTATGCGTTATGCGTTATGCGTTATGCGTTATGCGTTATGCGTTATGCGTTATGCGTTATGCGTTATGCGTTATGCGTTATGCGTTATGCGATATGCGTTATGCGTTATGCGTTATGCGTTATGCGTTATGCGTTATGCGTTATGCGTTATGCGTTATGCGTTATGCGTTATGCATTATGCGTTATACGGTATGCGTTATGCGTTATGCGTTATGCGTTATGGGTTATGCGTTATGCGTTATGGTTATGCGTTATGCGTTATGCGTTATGCGTTATGCGTTATGCGTTATGCGTTATGCGTTATGCGTTATGCGTTATGCGTTATGCGTTATGCGTTATGCGTTATGCGTTATGCGTTATGCGTTATGCGTTATGCGTTATGCGTTATGCGTTATGCGTTATGCGTTATGCGTTATGCGTTATGCGTTATGCGTTATGCGTTGTGCGTTATACGTTGCGTTATGCGTTATGCGTTATGCGTTATGCGTTATGCGTTATGCGTTATGCGTTATGCTTTATGCGTTATGCATTATGCGTTATTCGTGATCCGTTATGCGTTAGGCGTTATGGGTTTTCCGGTGTTCGTTATGCGTTGTGCATTATGCGTTATGCGTTATGAAGTAAGGGTTATGGTTTATGCATTATGCGTTGTGCGCTATACGTTTGCGTTATGCGTTATGCGTTATGCGTTATGCGTTATGCGTTATGCGTTATGCTTTATGCGTTATGCATTATGCGTTATACGGTATGCGTTATGCGTTATACGTTATGCGTTATGCGTTATGCGTTATGGGTTATGCGTTATGCGTTATGGTTATGCGTTATGCGTTATGCGTTATGCGTTATGCGTTATGCGTTATGCGTATGTGTTATGCGATATGCGTTATGCGTTATGCGTTATGCGTTATGCGTTATGCGTTATGCGTTATGCATAATGCGTTATACGTTATGTATTATGCGTTATCCTTATGCGTTATGCGATATGCGTCATGCATCAAGCCTTATGCGTTATGCGATATGCGATATGCGTCATGCATCAAGCCTTATGCGTTATGGGTTATGCGTTAACGTTATGCATTTTGCGTTATGCGTTATGCGTTATGCGTATGCGTTATACGGTATGCGTTATGCGTTATGCGTTATGCGTTATGGGTTATGCGTTATGCGTTATGCGTTATGCGTTATGGGTTAAGCGTTATGCGTTATGCGTTATGCGTTATGCGTTATGCGTTATGCGTTATGCGTTATGCGTTATGCGTTATGCTTTATGCGTTATGCATTATGCGTTATTCGTGATCCGTTATGCGTTAGGCGTTATGGGTTTTCCGGTGTTCGTTATGCGTTGTGCATTATGCGTTATGCGTTATGAAGTAAGGGTTATGGTTTATGCATTATGCGTTGTGCGCTATACGTTTGCGTTATGCGTTATGCGTTATGCGTTATGCGTTATGCTTTATGCGTTATGCATTATGCGTTATACGGTATGCGTTATGCGTTATACGTTATGCGTTATGCGTTATGCGTTATGGGTTATGCGTTATGCGTTATGGTTATGCGTTATGCGTTATGCGTTATGCGTTATGCGTTATGCGTTATGCGTTATGCGTATGTGTTATGCGATATGCGTTATGCGTTATGCGTTATGCGTTATGCGTTATGCGTTATGCATAATGCGTTATACGTTATGTATTATGCGTTATCCTTATGCGTTATGCGATATGCGTCATGCATCAAGCCTTATGCGTTATGCGATATGCGATATGCGTCATGCATCAAGCCTTATGCGTTATGGGTTATGCGTTAACGTTATGCATTTTGCGTTATGCGTTATGCGTTATGCGTTATGCGTTATGCGTTATGCGTTATGCGTTATGCGTTATGCGTTATGCGTTATGCGTTATGCGTTATGCGTTATGCGATATGCGTTATGCGTTATGCGTTATGCGTTATGCGTTATGCGTTATGCGTTATGCGTTATGCGTTATGCGTTATGCGTTATGCGTTATGCGTTATGCGTTATGCGTTATGCGTTATGCGTTATGCGTTATGCGTTATGCGTTATGCGTTATGCGTTATGCGTTATGCGTTATGCGTTATGCGTTATGCGTTATGCGTTATGCGTTATGCGTTATGCGTTATGCGTTATGCATTATGCGTTATTCGTGATCCGTTATGCGTTAGGCGTTATGGGTTTTCCGGTGTTCGTTATGCGTTGTGCATTATGCGTTATGCGTTATGAAGTAAGGGATATGGTTTATGCATTATGCGTTGTGCGCTATACGTTTGCGTTATGCGTTATGCGTTATGCGTTATGCGTTATACGGTGTGCGTTATGCGTTATGCGTTATGCGTTATGAGTTACGCGTTATGCGATATGCGTTATGCGTTATGCGTTTTGCGGTATTCGTTATGCGTTGTGCATTATGCTTTATGCGTTGTGCGTTATGGGTTATGGGTTATGCGTTATGCTTTATGCGTTATTCATTTTGCGTTATGCGTTATTCGTTATGAGTTATGAGTTATAAGTTATGCGTAATGCGTAATGCCTTATGCGTTATGCGTATGTGTTACGCGATATGCGTTATGCGTTATGCGTTATGCGTTATGCGTTATGCGTTATGCGTTATGCGTTATGCGTTATGCGTTATGCGTTATGCGTTATGCGTTATGCGTTATGCGTTATGCGTTATGCGTTATGCGTTATGCGTTATGCGTTATGCGTTATGCGTTATGCGTTATGCGTTATGCGTTATGCGTTATGCGTTATGCGTTATGCGTTATGCGTTATGCGTTATGCGTTATGCTTTATGCGTTATGCATTATGCGTTATACGGTATGCGTTATGCGTTATACGTTATGCGTTATGCGTTATGCGTTATGCGTTATGGGTTATGCGTTATGCGTTATGCGTTATGCTTTATGCGTTATGCATTATGCGTTATACGGTATGCGTTATGCGTTATACGTTATGCGTTATGCGTTATGCGTTATGGGTTATGCGTTATGCGTTATGGTTATGCGTTATGCGTTATGCGTTATGCGTTATGCGTTATGCGTTATGCGTATGTGTTATGCGATATGCGTTATGCGTTATGCGTTATGCGTTATGCGTTATGCGTTATGCGTTATGCATAATGCGTTATACGTTATGTATTATGCGTTATCCTTATGCGTTATGCGATATGCGTCATGCATCAAGCCTTATGCGTTATGCGATATGCGATATGCGTCATGCATCAAGCCTTATGCGTTATGGGTTATGCGTTAACGTTATGCATTTTGCGTTATGCGTTATGCGTTATGCGTATGCGTTATACGGTATGCGTTATGCGTTATGCGTTATGCGTTATGGGTTATGCGTTATGCGTTATGCGTTATGCGTTATGGGTTAAGCGTTATGCGTTATGCGTTATGCGTTATGCGTTATGCGTTATGCGTTATGCGTTATGCGTCATGCATTATGCTTTATGCGTTATGCATTATGCGTTATTCGTGATCCGATATGCGTTAGGCGTTATGGGTTTTCCGGTGTTCGTTATGCGTTGTGCATTATGCGTTATGCGTTATGAAGTAAGGGTTATGGTTTATGCATTATGCGTTGTGCGCTATACGTTTGCGTTATGCGTTATGCGTTATGCGTTATGCGTTATGCTTTATGCGTTATGCATTATGCGTTATACGGTATGCGTTATGCGTTATACGTTATGCGTTATGCGTTATGCGTTATGGGTTATGCGTTATGCGTTATGGTTATGCGTTATGCGTTATGCGTTATGCGTTATGCGTTATGCGTTATGCGTTATGCGTATGTGTTATGCGATATGCGTTATGCGTTATGCGTTATGCGTTATGCGTTATGCGTTATGCATAATGCGTTATACGTTATGTATTATGCGTTATCCTTATGCGTTATGCGATATGCGTCATGCATCAAGCCTTATGCGTTATGCGATATGCGATATGCGTCATGCATCAAGCCTTATGCGTTATGGGTTATGCGTTAACGTTATGCATTTTGCGTTATGCGTTATGCGTTATGCGTTATGCGTTATGCGTTATGCGTTATGCGTTATGCGTTATGCGTTATGCGTTATGCGTTATGCGTTATGCGTTATGCGATATGCGTTATGCGTTATGCGTTATGCGTTATGCGTTATGCGTTATGCGTTATGCGTTATGCGTTATGCGTTATGCGTTATGCGTTATGCGTTATGCGTTATGCGTTATGCGTTATGCGTTATGCGTTATGCGTTATGCGTTATGCGTTATGCGTTATGCGTTATGCGTTATGCGTTATGCGTTATGCGTTATGCGTTATGCGTTATGCGTTATGCGTTATGCGTTATGCATTATGCGTTATTCGTGATCCGTTATGCGTTAGGCGTTATGGGTTTTCCGGTGTTCGTTATGCGTTGTGCATTATGCGTTATGCGTTATGAAGTAAGGGATATGGTTTATGCATTATGCGTTGTGCGCTATACGTTTGCGTTATGCGTTATGCGTTATGCGTTATGCGTTATACGGTGTGCGTTATGCGTTATGCGTTATGCGTTATGAGTTACGCGTTATGCGATATGCGTTATGCGTTATGCGTTTTGCGGTATTCGTTATGCGTTGTGCATTATGCTTTATGCGTTGTGCGTTATGGGTTATGGGTTATGCGTTATGCTTTATGCGTTATTCATTTTGCGTTATGCGTTATTCGTTATGAGTTATGAGTTATAAGTTATGCGTAATGCGTAATGCCTTATGCGTTATGCGTATGTGTTACGCGATATGCGTTATGCGTTATGCGTTATGCGTTATGCGTTATGCGTTATGCGTTATGCGTTATGCGTTATGCGTTATGCGTTATGCGTTATGCGTTATGCGTTATGCGTTATGCGTTATGCGTTATGCGTTATGCGTTATGCGTTATGCGTTATGCGTTATGCGTTATGCGTTATGCGTTATGCGTTATGCGTTATGCGTTATGCGTTATGCGTTATGCGTTATGCTTTATGCGTTATGCATTATGCGTTATACGGTATGCGTTATGCGTTATACGTTATGCGTTATGCGTTATGCGTTATGCGTTATGGGTTATGCGTTATGCGTTATGCGTTATGGTTATGCGTTATGCGTTATGCGTTATGCGTTATGCGTTATGCGTATGTGTTATGCGATATGCGTTATGCGTTATGCGTTATGCGTTATGCGTTATGCGTTATGCATAATGCGTTATACGTTATGTATTATGCGTTATGCCTTATGCGTCATGCGATATGCGTCATGCATCAAGCCTTATGCGTTATGCGATATGCGATATGCGTCATGCATCAAGCCTTATGCGTTATGGGTTATGCGTTAACGTTATGCGTTTTGCGTTATGCGTTATGCGTTATGCGTTATGCGTTATGCGTTATGCGTTATGCGTTATGCGTTATGCGTTATGCGTTATGCGTTATGCGTTATGCGTTATGCGTTATGCCTTATGCGTTATGCGTTATGCGTTATGCGTTATGCGTTATGCGTTATGCGTTATGCGTTATGCGTTATGCGTTATGCGTTATGCGTTATGTGTTATGCGTTATGCGTTATGCGCTATGCGTTGTGCGTTATGCGTGATCCGTTATGCGTTATGCGTTATGCGTTATACGGTATGCGTTATGCGTTATACGTTATGCGTTATGCGTTATGCGTTATGGGTTATGCGTTATGCGTTATGGTTATGCGTTATGCGTTATGCGCTACGCGTTATGCGTTATGCGTATGTGTTATGCGATATGCGTTATGCGTTATGTGTTATGCGTTATGCATAATGCGTTATACGTTATGTATTATGCGTTATGCCTTATGCGTTATGCGATATGCGTCATGCATCAAGCCTTATGCGTTATGCGATATGCGATATGCGTCATGCATCAAGCCTTATGCGTTATGGGTTATGCGTTAACGTTATGCGTTTTGCGTTATGCGTTATGCGTTATGCGTTATGCGTTATGCGTTATGCGTTATGCGTTATGCGTTATGCGTTATGCGTTATGCGTTAAGCGTTATGCTTTATGCGTTATTCGTGATCCGTTATGCGTTAGGCGTTATGCGTATGTGTTATGCGATATGCGTTATGCGTTATGCGTTATGCGTTATGCGTTATGCGTTATGCGTTATGCGTTATGCGTTATGCGTTATGCGTTATGCGTTATGCGTTATGCGTTATGCGTTATGCGTTATGCGTTATGCGTTATGCGTTATGCTTTATGCGTTATGCATTATGCGTTATACGGTATGCGTTATGCGTTATACGTTATGCGTTATGCGTTATGCGTTATGCGTTATGGGTTATGCGTTATGCGTTATGCGTTATGGTTATGCGTTATGCGTTATGCGTTATGCGTTATGCGTTATGCGTATGTGTTATGCGATATGCGTTATGCGTTATGCGTTATGCGTTATGCGTTATGCGTTATGCATAATGCGTTATACGTTATGTATTATGCGTTATGCCTTATGCGTCATGCGATATGCGTCATGCATCAAGCCTTATGCGTTATGCGATATGCGATATGCGTCATGCATCAAGCCTTATGCGTTATGGGTTATGCGTTAACGTTATGCGTTTTGCGTTATGCGTTATGCGTTATGCGTTATGCGTTATGCGTTATGCGTTATGCGTTATGCGTTATGCGTTATGCGTTATGCGTTATGCGTTATGCGTTATGCGTTATGCCTTATGCGTTATGCGTTATGCGTTATGCGTTATGCGTTATGCGTTATGCGTTATGCGTTATGCGTTATGCGTTATGCGTTATGCGTTATGTGTTATGCGTTATGCGTTATGCGCTATGCGTTGTGCGTTATGCGTGATCCGTTATGCGTTATGCGTTATGCGTTATACGGTATGCGTTATGCGTTATACGTTATGCGTTATGCGTTATGCGTTATGGGTTATGCGTTATGCGTTATGGTTATGCGTTATGCGTTATGCGCTATGCGTTATGCGTTATGCGTATGTGTTATGCGATATGCGTTATGCGTTATGTGTTATGCGTTATGCATAATGCGTTATACGTTATGTATTATGCGTTATGCCTTATGCGTTATGCGATATGCGTCATGCATCAAGCCTTATGCGTTATGCGATATGCGATATGCGTCATGCATCAAGCCTTATGCGTTATGGGTTATGCGTTAACGTTATGCGTTTTGCGTTATGCGTTATGCGTTATGCGTTATGCGTTATGCGTTATGCGTTATGCGTTATGCGTTATGCGTTATGCGTTATGCGTTAAGCGTTATGCTTTATGCGTTATTCGTGATCCGTTATGCGTTAGGCGTTATGCGTATGTGTTATGCGATATGCGTTATGCGTTATGCGTTATGCGTTATGCGTTATGCGTTATGCGTTATGCGTTATGCGTTATGCGTTATGCGTTATGCGTTATGCGTTATGCGTTATGCGTTATGCGTTATGCGTTATGCGTTATGGGTTATGCGTTATGCGTTATGCGTTATGGTTATGCGTTATGCGTTATGCGTTATGCGTTATGCGTATGTGTTATGCGATATGCGTTATGCGTTATGCGTTATGCGTTATGCGTTATGCGTTATGCATAATGCGTTATACGTTATGTATTATGCGTTATGCCTTATGCGTCATGCGATATGCGTCATGCATCAAGCCTTATGCGTTATGCGATATGCGATATGCGTCATGCAGCAAGCCTTATGCGTTATGGGTTATGCGTTAACGTTATGCGTTTTGCGTTATGCGTTATGCGTTATGCGTTATGCGTTATGCGTTATGCGTTATGCGTTATGCGTTATGCGTTATGCGGTATGCGTTATGCGTTATGCGTTATGCGTTATGCGTTATGCGTTATGCGTTATGCGTTATGCGTTATGCGTTATGCGTATGTGTTATGCGATATGCGTTATGCGTTATGCGTTATGCGTTATGCGTTATGCGTTATGCGTTATGCGTTATGCGTTATGCGTTATGCGTTATGCGTTATGCGCTATGCGTTGTGCGTTATAAGTTTGCGTTATGCGTTATGCGTTATGCGTTATGCGTTATGCGTTATACGGTATGCGTTATGCGTTATACGTTATGCGTTATGCGTTATGCGTTATGGGTTATGCGTTATGCGTTATGGTTATGCGTTATGCGTTATGCGCTACGCGTTATGCGTTATGCGTATGTGTTATGCGATATGCGTTATGCGTTATGTGTTATGCGTTATGCATAATGCGTTATACGTTATGTATTATGCGTTATGCCTTATGCGTTATGCGATATGCGTCATGCATCAAGCCTTATGCGTTATGCGATATGCGATATGCGTCATGCATCAAGCCTTATGCGTTATGGGTTATGCGTTAACGTTATGCGTTTTGCGTTATGCGTTATGCGTTATGCGTTATGCGTTATGCGTTATGCGTTATGCGTTATGCGTTAAGCGTTATGCTTTATGCGTTATTCGTGATCCGTTATGCGTTAGGCGTTATGGGTTTTCCGGTGTTCGTTATGCGTTGTGCATTATGCGTTATGCGTTATTAAGTAAGGGTTATGGTTTATGCATTATGCGTTGTGCGCTATACGTTTGCGTTATGCGTTATGCGTTATGCGTTATACGGTATGCGTTATGCGTTATACGTTATGCTTTATGCGTTATGCGTTATGCGTTATGCGTTATGCATTATGCGTTATACGGTATGCGTTATGCGTTATACGTTATGCGTTATGCGTTATGCGTTATGCGTTATGGGTTATGCGTTATGCGTTATGGTTATGCGTTATGCGTTATACGGTATGCGTTATGCGTTATACGTTATGCGTTATGCGTTATGCGTTATGCGTTTTGCGGTATTCGTTATGCGTTGTGCATTATGCCTTATGCGTTGTGCGTTATGGGTTATGGGTTGTGCGTTATGCTTTATGCGTTATTCATTTTGCGTTATGCGTTATTCGTTATGAGTTATGAGTTATAAGTTATGCGTAATGCGTTATGACTTATGCGTTATGCGTATGTGTTATGCGATATGCGTTATGCGTTATGCGTTATGCGTTATGCGTTATGCGTTATGCGTTATGCGTTATGCGCTATGCGTTGTGCGTTATGCGTGATCCGTTATGCGTTATGCGTTATGCGTTATGCGTTATGCGCTAGGCGTTGTGCGTTATAAGTATGCGTTATGCGTTATGCGTTATGCGTTATACTTTATGCGTTATGCGTTATGCGTTATGCGTTATGGATTATGCGTTATGGGTTGTTCGTTATGCTTTATGCGTTGGGCGTTATACGTTTGCATTATGCGTTATGCGTTATGCGTTATGCGTTATGCTTTATGCGTTATGCGTTATGCGTTATGCGTTATACGGTGTGCGTTATGCGTTATGCGTTATGTGTTATGAGTTACGCGTTATGCGTTATGCGTTTTGCGGTATTCGTTATGCGTTGTGCATTATGCCTTATGCGTTGTGCGTTATGGGTTATGGGTTATGCGTTATGCTTTATGCGTTATTCATTTTGCGTTATGCGTTATTCGTTATGAGTTATGAGTTATAAGTTATGCGTAATGCGTTATGCCTTATGCGTTATGCGTATGTGTTATGCGATATGCGTTATGCGTTATGCGTTATGCGTTATGCGTTATGCGTTATGCGTTATGCGTTATGCGTTATGCGTTATGCGTTATGCGTTATGCGTTATGCGTTATGCGTTATGCGTTATGCGTTATGCGTTATGCGCTATGCGTTGTGCGTTATGCGTGATCCGTTATGCGTTATGCGTTATGCGTTATGCGTTATGCGTTATGCGTTATGCGTTATGCGTTATGCGTTATGCGTTATGCTTTATGCGATATTCATTTTGCGTTATGCGTTATTCGTTACGAGTTATGAGTTATAAGTTATGCGTAATGCGTTATGCCTTATGCGTTATGCGTATGTGTTATGCGATATGCGTTATGCGTTATGCGTTATGCGTTATGCGTTATGCGTTATGCGTTATGCGTTATGCGTTATGCGTTATGCGTTATGCGTTATGCGTTATGCGTTATGCGTTATGCGTTATGCGTTATGCGTTATGCGTTATGCGTTATGCGCTATGCGTTGTGCGTTATGCGTGATCCGTTATGCGTTATGCGTTATGCGTTATGCGTTATGCGTTATGCGTTATGCGTTATGCGTTATGCGTTATGCGTTATGCGTTATGCGTTATGCGTTATGCGTTATGCGTTATGCGTTATGCGTTATGCGTTATGCGTTATGCGTTATGCGTTATGCGTTATGCGCTATGCGTTGTGCGTTATAAGTTTGCGTTATGCGTTATGCGTTATACTTTATGCGTTATGCGTTATGCGTTATGCGTTATGCGATATGCGTATGTGTTATGCGATATGCGTTATGCGTTATGCATTATGCGTTATGCGTTCTGCATAATGCGTTATACGTTATGTATTATGCGTTATGCCTTATGCGTTATGCGATATGCGTCATGCATCAAGCCTTATGCGTTATGCGATATGCGATATGCGTCATGCATCAAGCCTTATGCGTTATGGGTTGTGCGTTAACGTTATGCGTTTGGCGTTATGCGTTATGCGTTATGCGTTATGCGTTATGCGTTATGCGTTATGCGTTATGCGTTATGCGTTATGCGTTATGCGTTATGCGTTATGCGTTATGCGTTATGCTTTATGCGTTATTCGTGATCCGTTATGCGTTAGGCGTTATGGGTTTTCCGGTGTTCGTTATGCGTTGTGCATTATGCGTTATGCGTTATTAAGTAAGGGTTATGGTTTATGCATTATGCGTTGTGCGCTATACGTTTGCGTTATGCGTTATGCGTTATGCGTTATACGGTATGCGTTATGCGATATGCGTTATGCGTTATGCGTTATACGGTGTGCGTTATGCGTTATGCGTTATGCGTTATGAGTTACGCGTTATGCGTTATGCGTTATGCGTTATGCGTTATGCGTTATGCGTTATGCGTTATGCGTTATGCGTTATGCGTTATGCGTTATTCGTTATGAGTAATGAGTTATAAGTTATGCGTTATGCGTTATGCTTTATGCGTTATGCGTTATGCGTTATGCGTTATGCGTTATGCGTTATACCTTATGCGTTATGCGTTATGCGTTATGCGTTATGCGTTATGCGTTATGCGTTATGCGTTTTGCGTTATGCGTTATGCGTTATGCGTTGTGCGTTATACGTTTGCGTTATGCGTTATGCGTTATGCTTTATGCGTTATGCGTTATGCGATATGCGTTATGCGTTATGCGTTATGCGATATGCGTAATGCGTTATGCGTTATGCGTTATGCGTTATGCGTTATGCGTTATGCGTTAGGGGTTATGCGTTATGCGTTATGCGTTATGCTTTATGCGTTATGCATTATGCGTTATGCGTTATGCGATATGCGTTATCCGTTATGCGTTATGCGTTATGCGTTATTCGTTATGAGTAATGAGTTATAAGTTATGCGTTATGCGTTATGCTTTATGCGTTATGCGTTATGCGTTATGCGTTATGCGTTATGCGTTATGCGTTATGCGTTTTGCGTTATGCGTTATGCGTTATGCGTTGTGCGTTATGCGTTATGCGTTATGCGATATGCGTAATGCGTTATGCGTTATGCGTTATGCGTTATGCGTTATGCGTTATGCGTTAGGGGTTATGCGTTATGCGTTATGCGTTATGCTTTATGCGTTATGCATTATGCGTTATGCGTTATGCGATATGCGTTATCCGTTATGCGTTATGCGTTATGCGTTATGCGTTATGCGTTATGCGTTATGCGTTATGCGTTATGCGTTATGCGTTATGCGTTATGCCTTATGCGTTATGCGTTATTCGTTATGCGTTATGCTTTATGCGTTATGCGTCATGCGTTATGCTTTATGCGTTATGCGTTATGAGTTATGAGTAATGAGTTATAAGTTATGCGTTATGCGTTATACGTTATACGTTATGCGTTATGCGTTATGCGTTATGCGTAATGCGGTATGCGTTATACGTTATACGTTATGCGTTATGCGTTATGCGTTATGCGTTATGCGTTATGCGTTATGCGTTATGCGTTATGCATTATGCGTTATGCGTTATGCGTTATGCGTTAAGCGTTATGCGTTTTGCTGTATTCGTTATGCGTTGTGCATTATGAGTTATGCGTTATGTGTTATGCTTTATGCGTTATGCGTTAAGCGTTACGCTTTATGCGTTATGCCTTATGCGTTATGCATTATGCGTTATGCATTATGCGTTATGCGTTATGCGTGATCCGTTATGCGTTAAGCGTTATGCGTTTTGCTGTATTCGTAATGCGTTGTGCATTATGTGTTATGCGTTATGTGTTATGCGTTATGCGTTATGCGTTATACGTTATGCGTTATGCGTTATGCGTGATCCGTTATGTGTTAGGCGATATACGTTTTGCGGTATTCGTTATGCGTTATGCGTTATGCGTTATGCGTTATCCGTTGTTCGTTATGCGTTATGCGTTGTGCGTTATACGTTTGCGTTATGCGGTATGCGTTATACGGTATGCGTTATGCGTTATACGTTATGCGTCATGCGTTATGCGATATGCGTTATGCGTTATGCGTTATGCGTTATGCGTTATGCGTTATGCCTTATGCGTTATGCGTTATTCGTTATGAGTAATGAGTTATAAGTTATGCGTTATGCGTTATGCTTCATGCGTTATGCGTTATGCGTTATGCGTTATGCGTTATGCGTTATGCGTTATGCGTTAAGCGTTATGCGTTATTCGTTATGCGTTATGCGTTATGCGTTATGCGTTATGCGTTATGCGTTATGAGTAATGAGTTATAAGTTATGCGTTATGCGTTATGCTTTATGCATTATGCGTTATGCGTTATGCGTTATGCGTTATGCGTTATGCGTTATGCGTTATGCGTTATGCGTTATGCCTTATGCGTTATGCCTTATGCGTTATGCGTTATTCGTTATGAGTAATGAGTTATAAGTTATGCGTTATGCGTTATGCTTCATGCGTTATGCGTTATGCGTTATGCGTTATGTGTTATGCGTTATGCGTTATGCGTTATGCGCTATGCGTTATACGGTATGCGTTATGCGTTATGCGTTATGCGTTATGCGTTATGCGTTATGCGTTATGCGTTATGCGTTATGCGTTATGCGTTATGCGTTATGCGTTATGCGTTATGCTTTATGCGTTATACGTCATGCGTTATGCTTTATGCGTTATGCGTTATGAGTTATGAGTAATGAGTTATAAGTTATGCGTTATGCGTTATACGTTATACGTTATGCGTTATGCGTTATGCGTTATGCGTTATGCGTTATGCGTTATGCGTTATGCATTATGCGTTATGCGTTATGCTTTATGCGTTATGCGTTATGCTTTATGCGTTATGCGTTACTCCTTATGAGTTATGAGTTATAAGTTATGCGTAATGCGGTATGCGTTATACGTTATACGTTATGCGTTATGCGTTATGCGTTATGCGTTATGCGTTATGCGTTATGCATTATGCGTTATGCGTTATGCGTTATGCGTTAAGCGTTATGCGTTTTGCTGTATTCGTTATGCGTTGTGCATTATGAGTTATGCGTTATGTGTTATGCTTTATGCGTTATGCGTTATGCGTTACGCTTTATGCGTTATGCATTATGCGTTATGCGTTATGCGTTATGCATTATGCGTTATGCGTTATGCGTGATACGTTATGCGTTAAGCGTTATGCGTTTTGCTGTATTCGTAATGCGTTGTGCATTATGTGTTATGCGTTATGTGTTATGCGTTATGCGTTATGCGTTATACGTTATGCGTTATGCGCTATGCGTGATCCGTTATGTGTTAGGCGATATACGTTTTGCGGTATTCGTTATGCGTTATGCGTTATGCGTTATGCGTTATCCGTTGTTCGTTATGCGTTATGCGTTGTGCGTTATACGTTTGCGTTATGCGTTATGCGTTATACGGTATGCGTTATGGGTTATACGTTATGCGTTATGCGTTATGCGATATGCGTTATGCGTTATGCGTTATGCGTTATGCGTTATGCGTTATGCCTTATGCGTTATGCGTTATTCGTTATGAGTAATGAGTTATAAGTTATGCGTTATGCGTTATGCTTCATGCGTTATGCGTTATGCGTTATGCGTTATGCGTTATGCGTTATGCGTTATGCGTTATGCGTTATGCGTTATGCGTTATGCGTTATGCGTTATGCGTTATGCGTTATGCGTTATGCGTTATGCGTTATGCTTTATGCGTTATGCGTCATGCGTTATGCTTTATGCGTTATGCGTTACTCCTTATGAGTTATGGGTTATAAGTTATGCGTAATGCGTTATGCGTTATGCGTTATGCATTATGCTTTATCCGTTATGCGTTATGCGTTATGCTTTATGCGTTATGCGTTATGAGTTATGAGTAATGAGTTATAAGTTATGCGTTATGCGTTATTCGTTATGAGTAATGAGTTATAAGTTATGCGTTATGCGTTATGCTTTATGCGTTATGCGTTATGCGTTATGCGTTATGCGTTATGCGTTATGCGTTATGCGTTATGCGTTTTGCGTTATGCGTTATGCGTTATGCGTTGTGCGTTATACGTTTGCGTTATGCGTTATGCGTTATGCTTTATGCGTTATGCGTTATGCGTTATGCGTTATGCGTTATGCGTTATGCGATATGCGTAATGCGTTATGCGTTATGCGTTATGCGTTATGCGTTATGCGTTATGCGTTATGCGTTATGCGTTATGCGTTATGCGTTATGCGTTATGCGTAATGCGTTATGCGTTATGCATTATGCGCTATGCGTTATGCGTTATGCGTTATGCGTTATTCGTTATGAGTAATGAGTTATAAGTTATGCGTTATGCGTTATGCTTTATGCATTATGCGTTATGCGTTATGCGTTATGCGTTATGCGTTATGCGTTATGCGTTATGCGTTATGCGTTATGCGTTATGCGTTATGCGTTATGCGTTATGCCTTATGCGTTATGCGTTATTCGTTATGAGTAATGAGTTATAAGTTATGCGTTATGCGTTATGCTTCATGCGTTATGCGTTATGCGTTATGCGTTATGTGTTATGCGTTATGCGTTATGCGTTATGCGCTATGCGTTATACGGTATGCGTTATGCGTTATGCGTTATGCGTTATGCGTTATGCGTTATGCGTTATGCGTTATGCGTTATGCGTTATGCGTTATGCGTTATGCGTTATGCGTTATGCGTTATGCGTTATGCGTTATGCTTTATGCGTTATGCGTCATGCGTTATGCTTTATGCGTTATGCGTTATGAGTTATGAGTAATGAGTTATAAGTTATGCGTTATGCGTTATACGTTATACGTTATGCGTTATGCGCTATGCGTTATGCGTTATGCGTTATGCGTTATGCGTTATGCATTATGCGTTATGCGTTATGCTTTATGCGTTATGCGTTATGCTTTATGCGTTATGCGTTACTCCTTATGAGTTATGAGTTATAAGTTATGCGTAATGCGGTATGCGTTATACGTTATACGTTATGCGTTATGCGTTATGCGTTATGCGTTATGCGTTATGCGTTATGCGTTATGCATTATGCGTTATGCGTTATGCGTTATGCGTTAAGCGTTATGCGTTTTGCTGTATTCGTTATGCGTTGTGCATTATGAGTTATGCGTTATGTGTTATGCTTTATGCGTTATGCGTTATGCGTTACGCTTTATGCGTTATGCATTATGCGTTATGCGTTATGCGTTATGCATTATGCGTTATGCGTTATGCGTGATCCGTTATGCGTTAAGCGTTATGCGTTTTGCTGTATTCGTAATGCGTTGTGCATTATGTGTTATGCGTTATGTGTTATGCGTTATGCGTTATGCGTTATACGTTATGCGTTAAGCGTTATGCGTGATCCGTTATGTGTTAGGCGATATACGTTTTGCGGTATTCGTTATGCGTTATGCGTTATGCGTTATGCGTTATCCGTTGTTCGTTATGCGTTATGCGTTGTGCGTTATACGTTTGCGTTATGCGTTATGCGTTATACGGTATGCGTTATGCGTTATACGTTATGCGTTATGCGTTATGCGATATGCGTTATGCGTTATGCTTTATGCGTTGTGCGTTATTAGTTACACGTTATGCGTTATGCGTTATGCGTTATGCGTTAGGGGTTATGCGTTATGCGTTATGCGTTAGGCGTTATGCGTTATGCGTTATGCGTTATGCGTTATGCGTTATGCGTTATGAGTTATACGTTATGCGTTATGCGTTAGGGGTTATGCGTAATGCGTTATGCGTTATGCTTTATGCGTTATGCATTATGCGTTATGCGTTATGCGATATGCGTTATCCGTTATGCGTTATGCGTTATGCGTTATTCGTTATGAGTAATGAGTTATAAGTTATGCGTTATGCGTTATGCGTTATGAGTTATACGTTATGCGTTATGCGTTAGGGGTTATGCGTAATGCGTTATGCGTTATGCTTTATGCGTTATGCATTATGCGTTATGCGTTATGCGATATGCGTTATCCGTTATGCGTTATGCGTTATGCGTTATTCGTTATGAGTAATGAGTTATAAGTTATGCGTTATGCGTTATGCTTTATGCGTTATGCGTTATGCGTTATGCGTTATGCGTTATGCGTTATGCGTTATGCGTTTTGCGTTATGCGTTATGCGTTATGCGTTGTGCGTTATACGTTTGCGTTATGCGTTATGCGTTATGCTTTATGCGTTATGCGTTATGCGTTATGCTTTATGCGTTATGCGTTATGCGTTATGCGATATGCGTTATGCGTTATGCGTTATGCGTTATGCGTTATGCGTTATGCGTTATGCGTTATGCGTTATGCGTTATGCGTTATGCATTATGCGTTATGCGTTATGCGTTATGCGTTATGCGTTATTCGTTATGAGTAATGAGTTATGCGTTATGCGTTATGCGTTATGCTTTATGCATTATGCGTTATGCGTTATGCGTTATGCGTTATGCGTTATGCGTTATGCGTTATGCGTTATGCTTTATGCGTTATGCGTTACTCCTTATGAGTTATGAGTTATAAGTTATGCGTAATGCGTTATGCGTTATGCGTTATGCCTTATGCGTTATGCGTTATGCGTTATGCGTTATGCGTTATGCGTTATGCGTGATCCGTTATGCGTTATGCGTTATGCGTTATGCGTTATGCGTTATGCGTTATGCGTTATGCGTTATGCGTTATGCGTTATGCGTTATGCGTTATGCGTTATGCGTTATGCGTTATTCGTTATGAGTAATGAGTTATAAGTTATGCGTTATGCGTTATGCTTTATGCATTATGCGTTATGCGTTATGCGTTTTGCGTTATGCGTTATGCGTTATGCGTTATGCGTTATGCGTTATGCGTTATGCTTTATGCGTTATGCTTTATGCGTTATGCGTTATGAGTTATACGTCATGCGTTATGCATTATGCGTTATGCGTTATGCGTTATGCGTTATGCGTTATATGTTATGCGTTATGCGTTATGCGTTATGCGTTATGCGTTATGCGTTGTGCGTTATACGTTTGCGTTATGCGTTATGCGTTATGCGTTATACGGTATGCGTTATGCGTTATGCTTTATGCGTTATGCGTTATGCGTTATGCGTTATGCGTTATGCGTTATGCGTTATGCGTTATGCGTTATGCGTTATGCGTTATGCGTTATGCGTTATGCGTTATGCGTTATGCTTTATGCGTTATGCGTCATGCGTTATGCTTTATGCGTTATGCGTTACGAGTTATGAGTAATGAGTTATAAGTTATGCGTTATGCGTTATACGTTATACGTTATGCGTTATGCGTTATGCGTTATGCGTTATGCGTTATGCGTTATGCGTTATGCATTATGCGTTATGCGTTATGCTTTATGCGTTATGCGTTATGCTTTATGCGTTATGCGTTACTCCTTATGAGTTATGAGTTATAAGTTATGCGTAATGCGGTATGCGTTATACGTTATACGTTATGCGTTATGCGTTATGCGTTATGCGTTATGCGTTATGCGTTATGCATTATGCGTTATGCGTTATGCGTTATGCGTTAAGCGTTATGCGTTTTGCTGTATTCGTTATGCGTTGTGCATTATGAGTTATGCGTTATGTGTTATGCTTTATGCGTTAAGCGTTATGCGTTACGCTTTATGCGTTATGCATTATGCGTTATGCGTTATGCGTTATGCATTATGCGTTATGCGTTATGCGTGATCCGTTATGCGTTAAGCGTTATGCGTTTTGCTGTATTCGTAATGCGTTGTGCATTATGTGTTATGCGTTATGTGTTATGCGTTATGCGTTATGCGTTATGCGTTATACGTTATGCGTTATGCGTTATGCGTGATCCGTTATGTGTTAGGCGATATACGTTTTGCGGTATTCGTTATGCGTTATGCGTTATGCGTTATCCGTTGTTCGTTATGCGTTATGCGTTGTGCGTTATACGTTTGCGTTATGCGTTATGCGTTATACGGTATGCGTTATGCGTTATACGTTATGCGTTATGCGTTATGCGATATGCGTTATGCGTTATGCGTTATGCTTTATGCGTTGTGCATTATTAGTTACACGTTATGCGTTATGCGTTATGCGTTATGCGTTATGCGTTAGGGGTTATGCGTTATGCGTTATGCGTTAGGCGTTATGCGTTATGCGTTATGCGTTATGCGTTATGCGTTATGAGTTATACGTTATGCGTTATGCGTTAGGGGTTATGCGTAATGCGTTATGCGTTATGCTTTATGCGTTATGCATTATGCGTTATGCGTTATGCGTTATGCGATAAGCGTTATCCGTTATGCGTTATGCGTTATGCGTTATTCGTTATGAGTAATGAGTTATAAGTTATGCGTTATGCGTTATGCTTTATGCGTTATGCGTTATGCGTTATGCGTTATGCGTTATGCGTTATGCGTTATGCGTTATGCGTTATGCGTTATGCGTTATGCGTTTTGCGTTATGCGTTATGCGTTGTGCGTTATACGTTTGCGTTATGCGTTATGCGTTATGCTTTATGCGTTATGCGTTATGCGTTATGCGTTATGCGTTATGCGTTATGCGATATGCGTTATGCGTTATGCGTTATGCGTTATGCGTTATGCGTTATGCGTTATGCGTTATGCGTTATGCGTTATGCATTATGCGTTATACGGTATGCGTTATGCGTTATCCGTTGTTCGTTATGCGTTATGCGTTGTGCGTTATACGTTTGCGTTATGCGTTATGCGTTATACGGTATGCGTTATGCGTTATACGTTTTGCGTTATGCGTTATGCGATATGCGTTATGCGTTATGCGTTATGCGTTATGCGTTATGCGTTATGCCTTATGCGTTATGCGTTATTCGTTATGAGTAATGAGTTATAAGTTATGCGTTATGCGTTATGCTTCATGCGTTATGCGTTATGCGTTATGCGTTATGCGTTATGCGTTATGCGTTATGCGTTATGCGTTATGCGTTATGCGTTATGCGTTATGCGTTATGCGTTATGCGTTATGCTTTATGCGTTATGCGTCATGCGTTATGCTTTATGCGTTATGCGTTACTCCTTATGAGTTATGGGTTATAAGTTATGCGTAATGCGTTATGCGTTATGCGTTATGCATTATGCTTTATCCGTTATGCGTTATGCGTTATGCTTTATGCGTTATGCGTTATGAGTTATGAGTAATGAGTTATAAGTTATGCGTTATGCGTTATTCGTTATGAGTAATGAGTTATAAGTTATGCGTTATGCGTTATGCTTTATGCGTTATGCGTTATGCGTTATGCGTTATGCGTTATGCGTTATGCGTTATGCGTTATGCGTTATGCGTTTTGCGTTATGCGTTATGCGTTATGCGTTGTGCGTTATACGTTTGCGTTATGCGTTATGCGTTATGCTTTATGCGTTATGCGTTATGCGTTATGCGTTATGCGTTATGCGTTATGCGATATGCGTAATGCGTTATGCGTTATGCGTTATGCGTTATGCGTTATGCGTTATGCGTTATGCGTTATGCGTTATGCGTTATGCGTAATGCGTTATGCGTTATGCATTATGCGCTATGCGTTATGCGTTATGCGTTATTCGTTATGAGTAATGAGTTATAAGTTATGCGTTATGCGTTATGCTTTATGCATTATGCGTTATGCGTTATGCGTTATGCGTTATGCGTTATGCGTTATGCGTTATGCGTTATGCGTTATGCGTTATGCGTTATGCGTTATGCGTTATGCCTTATGCGTTATGCGTTATTCGTTATGAGTAATGAGTTATAAGTTATGCGTTATGCGTTATGCTTCATGCGTTATGCGTTATGCGTTATGCGTTATGTGTTATGCGTTATGCGTTATGCGTTATGCGCTATGCGTTATACGGTATGCGTTATGCGTTATGCGTTATGCGTTATGCGTTATGCGTTATGCGTTATGCGTTATGCGTTATGCGTTATGCGTTATGCGTTATACGTTATACGTTATGCGTTATGCGTTATGCGTTATGCGTTATGCGTTATGCGTTATGCGTTATGCATTATGCGTTATGCGTTATGCTTTATGCGTTATGCGTTATGCTTTATGCGTTATGCGTTACTCCTTATGAGTTATGAGTTATAAGTTATGCGTAATGCGGTATGCGTTATACGTTATACGTTATGCGTTATGCGTTATGCGTTATGCGTTATGCGTTATGCGTTATGCATTATGCGTTATGCGTTATGCGTTATGCGTTAAGCGTTATGCGTTTTGCTGTATTCGTTATGCGTTGTGCATTATGAGTTATGCGTTATGTGTTATGCTTTATGCGTTATGCGTTATGCGTTACGCTTTATGCGTTATGCATTATGCGTTATGCGTTATGCGTTATGCATTATGCGTTATGCGTTATGCGTGATCCGTTATGCGTTAAGCGTTATGCGTTTTGCTGTATTCGTAATGCGTTGTGCATTATGTGTTATGCGTTATGTGTTATGCGTTATGCGTTATGCGTTATACGTTATGCGTTAAGCGTTATGCGTGATCCGTTATGTGTTAGGCGATATACGTTTTGCGGTATTCGTTATGCGTTATGCGTTATGCGTTATGCGTTATCCGTTGTTCGTTATGCGTTATGCGTTGTGCGTTATACGTTTGCGTTATGCGTTATGCGTTATACGGTATGCGTTATGCGTTATACGTTATGCGTTATGCGTTATGCGTTATGCGATATGCGTTATGCGTTATGCTTTATGCGTTGTGCGTTATTAGTTACACGTTATGCGTTATGCGTTATGCGTTAGGGGTTATGCGTTATGCGTTATGCGTTAGGCGTTATGCGTTATGCGTTATGCGTTATGCGTTATGCGTTATGAGTTATACGTTATGCGTTATGCGTTAGGGGTTATGCGTAATGCGTTATGCGTTATGCTTTATGCGTTATGCATTATGCGTTATGCGTTATGCGATATGCGTTATCCGTTATGCGTTATGCGTTATGCGTTATTCGTTATGAGTAATGAGTTATAAGTTATGCGTTATGCGTTATGCTTTATGCGTTATGCGTTATGCGTTATGCGTTATGCGTTATGCGTTATGCGTTATGCGTTTTGCGTTATGCGTTATGCGTTATGCGTTGTGCGTTATACGTTTGCGTTATGCGTTATGCGTTATGCTTTATGCGTTATGCGTTATGCGTTATGCTTTATGCGTTATGCGTTATGCGTTATGCGATATGCGTTATGCGTTATGCGTTATGCGTTATGCGTTATGCGTTATGCGTTATGCGTTATGCGTTATGCGTTATGCATTATGCGTTATGCGTTATGCGTTATGCGTTATGCGTTATTCGTTATGAGTAATGAGTTATGCGTTATGCGTTATGCGTTATGCTTTATGCATTATGCGTTATGCGTTATGCGTTATGCGTTATGCGTTATGCGTTATGCGTTATGCGTTATGCTTTATGCGTTATGCGTTACTCCTTATGAGTTATGAGTTATAAGTTATGCGTAATGCGTTATGCGTTATGCGTTATGCCTTATGCGTTATGCGTTATGCGTTATGCGTTTTGCGTTATGCGTTATGCGTGATCCGTTATGCGTTATGCGTTATGCGTTATGCGTTATGCGTTATGCGTTATGCGTTATGCGTTATGCGTTATGCGTTATGCGTTATGCGTTATGCGTTATGCGTTATGCGTTATTCGTTATGAGTAATGAGTTATAAGTTATGCGTTATGCGTTATGCTTTATGCATTATGCGTTATGCGTTATGCGTTTTGCGTTATGCGTTATGCGTTATGCGTTATGCGTTATGCGTTATGCTTTATGCGTTATGCTTTATGCGTTATGCGTTATGAGTTATACGTTATGCGTTATGCATTATGCGTTATGCGTTATGCGTTATGCGTTATGCGTTATATGTTATGCGTTATGCGTTATGCGTTATGCGTTATGCGTTATGCGTTATGCGTTGTGCGTTATACGTTTGCGTTATGCGTTATGCGTTATGCGTTATACGGTATGCGTTATGCGTTATGCTTTATGCGTTATGCGTTATGCGTTATGCGTTATGCGTTATGCGTTATGCGTTATGCGTTATGCGTTATGCGTTATGCGTTATGCGTTATGCGTTATGCGTTATGCGTTATGCGTTATGCGTTATGCGTTATGCTTTATGCGTTATGCGTCATGCGTTATGCTTTATGCGTTATGCGTTACGAGTTATGAGTAATGAGTTATAAGTTATGCGTTATGCGTTATACGTTATACGTTATGCGTTATGCGTTATGCGTTATGCGTTATGCGTTATGCGTTATGCGTTATGCATTATGCGTTATGCGTTATGCTTTATGCGTTATGCGTTATGCTTTATGCGTTATGCGTTACTCCTTATGAGTTATGAGTTATAAGTTATGCGTAATGCGGTATGCGTTATACGTTATACGTTATGCGTTATGCGTTATGCGTTATGCGGTATGCGTTATGCGTTATGCATTATGCGTTATGCGTTATGCGTTATGCGTTAAGCGTTATGCGTTTTGCTGTATTCGTTATGCGTTGTGCATTATGAGTTATGCGTTATGTGTTATGCTTTATGCGTTAAGCGTTATGCGTTACGCTTTATGCGTTATGCATTATGCGTTATGCGTTATGCGTTATGCATTATGCGTTATGCGTTATGCGTGATCCGTTATGCGTTAAGCGTTATGCGTTTTGCTGTATTCGTAATGCGTTGTGCATTATGTGTTATGCGTTATGTGTTATGCGTTATGCGTTATGCGTTATACGTTATGCGTTATGCGTTATGCGTGATCCGTTATGTGTTAGGCGATATACGTTTTGCGGTATTCGTTATGCGTTATGCGTTATGCGTTATCCGTTGTTCGTTATGCGTTATGCGTTGTGCGTTATACGTTTGCGTTATGCGTTATGCGTTATACGGTATGCGTTATGCGTTATACGTTATGCGTTATGCGTTATGCGATATGCGTTATGCGTTATGCGTTATGCTTTATGCGTTGTGCGTTATTAGTTACACGTTATGCGTTATGCGTTATGCGTTATGCGTTATGCGTTAGGGGTTATGCGTTATGCGTTATGCGTTAGGCGTTATGCGTTATGCGTTATGCGTTATGCGTTATGCGTTATGAGTTATACGTTATGCGTTATGCGTTAGGGGTTATGCGTAATGCGTTATGCGTTATGCTTTATGCGTTATGCATTATGCGTTATGCGTTATGCGTTATGCGATAAGCGTTATCCGTTATGCGTTATGCGTTATGCGTTATTCGTTATGAGTAATGAGTTATAAGTTATGCGTTATGCGTTATGCTTTATGCGTTATGCGTTATGCGTTATGCGTTATGCGTTATGCGTTATGCGTTATGCGTTATGCGTTATGCGTTTTGCGTTATGCGTTATGCGTTATGCGTTGTGCGTTATACGTTTGCGTTATGCGTTATGCGTTATGCTTTATGCGTTATGCGTTATGCGTTATGCGTTATGCGTTATGCGTTATGCGTTATGCGATATGCGTTATGCGTTATGCGTTATGCGTTATGCGTTATGCGTTATGCGTTATGCGTTATGCGTTATGCGTTATGCATTATGCGTTATACGGTATGCGTTATGCGTTATGCGTTTGCGTTATGCGTTATGCGTTATGCGTTATGCGTTATGCGTTATGCTTTATGCATTATGCGTTATGCGTTATGCGTTATGCGTTATGCGTTATGCGTTATGCGTTATGCTTTATGCGTTATGCGTTACTCCTTATGAGTTATGAGTTATAAGTTATGCGTAATGCGTTATGCGTTATGCGTTATGCTTTATGCGTTATGCGTTATGCGTTATGCGTTATGCGTTATGCGTTATGCGTGATCCGTTAAGCGTTATGCGTTATGCGTTATGCGTTATGCGTTATGCGTTATGCGTTATGCGTTATGCGTTATGCGTTATTCGTTATGAGTAATGAGTTATAAGTTATGCGTTATGCGTTATGCGTTTTGCGTTATGCGTTATGCGTTATGAGTTATGCGTTATGCGTTATGCTTTATGCGTTATGCTTTATGCGTTATGCGTTATGAGTTATACGTTATGCGTTATGCATTATGCGTTATGCGTTATGCGTTATGCGTTATATGTTATGCGTTATGCGTTATGCGTTATGCGTTATGCGTTATGCGTTGTGCGTTATACGTTTGCGTTATGCGTTATGCGTTATGCGTTATACGGTATGCGTTATGCGTTATGCGTTTGCGTTATGCGTTATGCGTTATGCGTTATGCGTTATGCGTTATGCGTTACGCTTTATGCGTTATGCATTATGCGTTATGCGTTATGCGTTATGCATTATGCGTTATGCGTTATGCGTGATGCGTTATGCGTTAAGCGTTATGCGTTTTGCTGTATTCGTTATGCGTTGAGCATTATGCGTTATGCGTTATGTGTTATGCGTTATGCGTTATGCGTTATACGTTATGCGTTATGCGTTATGCGTTATCCGTTATGTGTTAGGCGATATACGTTTTGCGGTATTCGTTATGCGTTATGATTTATGCTTTATGCTTTATGCGTTATGCGTTATGCGTTATGCGTTATGAGTTATGCGTTATGAGTTATGCGTTATGCGTTATGCGTTATGCGTTATGCGTTATGCGTTATGCGTTATGCGTTATGCGTTATGCGTTATGCGTTATGCGTTATGCGCTATGCGTTATACGGTATGCGTTATGCGTTATGCGTTATGCGTTATGCGTTAAGCGTTATGCGTTATGCGTTATGCGTTATGCGTTATGCGTTATGCGTTATGCGTTATGCTTTATGCGTTATGCGTCATGCGTTATGCTTTATGCGTTATGCGTTACTCCTTATGAGTTATGGGTTATAAGTTATGCGTAATGCGTTATGCGTTATGCGTTATGCATTATGCTTTATCCGTTATGCGTTATGCGTTATGCTTTATGCGTTATGCGTTATGAGTTATGCGTTATGAGTTATCAGTTATAAGTTATGCGTAATGCGTTATGCGTTATGCGTTATGCGTTATGCGTTATGCGTTATGCGTTATGCGTTATGCGTTATGCGTTATGCGCTATGCGTTATACGGTATGCGTTATGCGTTATGCGTTATGCGTTATGCGTTATGCGTTATGCGTTATGCGTTATGCGTTATGCGTTATGCGTTATGCGTTATGCGTTATGCTTTATGCGTTATGCGTCATGCGTTATGCTTTATGCGTTATGCGTTACTCCTTATGCGTTATGCGTTATGAGTTATGAGTAATGAGTTATAAGTTATGCGTTATGCGTTATTCGTTATGAGTAATGAGTTATAAGTTATGCGTTATGCGTTATGCTTTATGCGTTATGCGTTACTCCTTATGAGTTATGAGTTATAAGTTATGCGTAATGCGGAATGCGTTATACGTTATACGTTATGCGTTATGCGTTATGCGTTATGCGTTATTCGTTATGCGTTATGCGTTATGCGTTATGCGTTATGCGTTAAGCGTTATGCGTTTTGCTGTATTCATTATGCGTTGTGCATTATGAGTTATGCGTTATGCGTTATGCTTTATGCGTTATGCGTCATGCGTTATGCGTTATACGTTATACGTTATGCGTTATGCGTTATGCGTTATGCGTTATGCGTTATGCGTTATGCGTTATGCATTATGCGTTATGCGTTATGCTTTATGCGTTATGCGTTATGCTTTATGCGTTATGCGTTACTCCTTATGAGTTATGAGTTATAAGTTATGCGTAATGCGGTATGCGTTATACGTTATACGTTATGCGTTATGCGTTATGCGTTATGCGTTATGCGTTATGCGTTATGCGTTATGCATTATGCGTTATGCGTTATGCGTTATGCGTTAAGCGTTATGCGTTTTGCTGTATTCGTTATGCGTTGTGCATTATGAGTTATGCGTTATGTGTTATGCTTTATGCGTTAAGCGTTATGCGTTACGCTTTATGCGTTATGCATTATGCGTTATGCGTTATGCGTTATGCATTATGCGTTATGCGTTATGCGTGATCCGTTATGCGTTAAGCGTTATGCGTTTTGCTGTATTCGTAATGCGTTGTGCATTATGTGTTATGCGTTATGTGTTATGCGTTATGCGTTATGCGTTATACGTTATGCGTTATGCGTTATGCGTGATCCGTTATGTGTTAGGCGATATACGTTTTGCGGTATTCGTTATGCGTTATGCGTTATGCGTTATCCGTTGTTCGTTATGCGTTATGCGTTGTGCGTTATACGTTTGCGTTATGCGTTATGCGTTATACGGTATGCGTTATGCGTTATACGTTATGCGTTATGCGTTATGCGATATGCGATATGCGTTATGCGTTATGCTTTATGCGTTGTGCGTTATTAGTTACACGTTATGCGTTATGCGTTATGCGTTATGCGTTATGCGTTATGCGTTAGGGGTTATGCGTTATGCGTTATGCGTTAGGCGTTATGCGTTATGCGTTATGCGTTATGCGTTATGCGTTATGAGTTATACGTTATGCGTTATGCGTTAGGGGTTATGCGTAATGCGTTATGCGTTATGCTTTATGCGTTATGCGTTATGCGTTATGCGTTATGCGTTTTGCGTTATGCGTTATGCGTTATGCGTTGTGCGTTATACGTTTGCGTTATGCGTTATGCGTTGTGCTTTATGCGTTATGCGTTATGCGTTATGCGTTATGCGTTATGCGTTATGCGTTATGCGTTATGCGTTATGCGATATGCGTTATGCGTTATGCGTTATGCGTTATGCGTTATGCGTTATGCGTTATGCGTTATGCGTTATGCGTTATGCGTTATGCATTATGCGTTATACGGTATGCGTTATGCGTTATGCGTTTGCGTTATGCGTTATGCGTTATGCGTTATGCGTTATGCGTTATGCGTTATGCTTTATGCATTATGCGTTATGCGTTATGCGTTATGCGTTATGCGTTATGCGTTATGCGTTATGCGTTATGCTTTATGCGTTATGCGTTACTCCTTATGAGTTATGAGTTATAAGTTATGCGTAATGCGTTATGCGTTATGCGTTATGCTTTATGCGTTATGCGTTATGCGTTATGCGTTATGCGTTATGCGTGATCCGTTATGCGTTATGCGTTATGCGTTATGCGTTATGCGTTATGCGTTATGCGTTATGCGTTATGCGTTATTCGTTATGAGTAATGAGTTATAAGTTATGCGTTATGCGTTATGCGTTTTGCGTTATGCGTTATGCGTTATGAGTTATGCGTTATGCGTTATGCTTTATGCGTTATGCTTTATGCGTTATGCGTTATGAGTTATACGTTATGCGATAAGCGTTATCCGTTATGCGTTATGCGTTATGCGTTATTCGTTATGAGTAATGAGTTATAAGTTATGCGTTATGCGTTATGCTTTATGCGTTATGCGTTATGCGTTATGCGTTATGCGTTATGCGTTATGCGTTATGCGTTATGCGTTATGCGTTTTGCGTTATGCGTTATGCGTTATGCGTTGTGCGTTATACGTTTGCGTTATGCGTTATGCGTTATGCTTTATGCGTTATGCGTTATGCGTTATGCGTTATGCGTTATGCGTTATGCGTTATGCGATATGCGTTATGCGTTATGCGTTATGCGTAATGCGTTATGCGTTATGCGTTATGCGTTATGCGTTATGCGTTATGCGTTATGCATTATGCGTTATACGGTATGCGTTATGCGTTATGCGTTTGCGTTATGCGTTATGCGTTATGCGTTATGCGTTATGCGTTATGCGTTATGCTTTATGCATTATGCGTTATGCGTTATGCGTTATGCGTTATGCGTTATGCGTTATGCGTTATGCTTTATGCGTTATGCGTTACTCCTTATGAGTTATGAGTTATAAGTTATGCGTAATGCGTTATGCGTTATGCGTTATGCTTTATGCGTTATGCGTTATGCGTTATGCGTTATGCGTTATGCGTTATGCGTTATGCGTGATCCGTTATGCGTTATGCGTTATGCGTTATGCGTTATGCGTTATGCGTTATGCGTTATGCGTTATGCGTTATGCGTTATGCGTTATTCGTTATGAGTAATGAGTTATAAGTTATGCGTTATGCGTTATGCGTTTTGCGTTATGCGTTATGCGTATTGAGTTATGCGTTATGCGTTATGCTTTATGCGTTATGCTTTATGCGTTATGCGTTATGAGTTATACGTTATGCGTTATGCATTATGCGTTATGCGTTATGCGTTATGCGTTATATGTTATGCGTTATGCGTTATGCGTTATGCGTTATGCGTTATGCGTTATGCGTTATACGGTATGCGTTATGCGTTATGCGTTTGCGTTATGCGTTATGCGTTATGCGTTATGCGTTATGCGTTATGCGTTACGCTTTATGCGTTATGCATTATGCGTTATGCGTTATGCGTAATGCATTATGCGTTATGCGTTATGCGTGATGCGTTATGCGTTAAGCGTTATGCGTTTTGCTGTATTCGTTATGCGTTGAGCATTATGCGTTATGCGTTATGTGTTATGCGTTATGCGTTATGCGTTATACGTTATGCGTTATGCGTTATGCGTTATCCGTTATGTGTTAGGCGATATACGTTTTGCGGTATTCGTTATGCGTTATGATTTATGCTTTATGCTTTATGCGTTATGCGTTATGCGTTATGCGTTATGAGTTATGCGTTATGAGTTATGCGTTATGCGTTATGCGTTATGCGTTATGCGTTATGCGTTATGCGTTATGCGTTATGCGTTATGCGTTATGCGTTATGCGTTATGCGTTATGCGCTATGCGTTATACGGTATGCGTTATGCGTTATGCGTTATGCGTTATGCGTTATGCGTTATGCGTTATGCGTTATGCGTTATGCGTTATGCGTTATGCGTTATGCGTTATGCGTTATGCGTTATGCGTTATGCTTTATGCGTTATGCGTCATGCGTTATGCTTTATGCGTTATGCGTTACTCCTTATGAGTTATGGGTTATAAGTTATGCGTAATGCGTTATGCGTTATGCGTTATGCATTATGCTTTATCCGTTATGCGTTATGCGTTATGCTTTATGCGTTATGCGTTATGAGTTATGCGTTATGAGTTATGAGTTATAAGTTATGCGTAATGCGTTATGCGTTATGCGTTATGCGTTATGCGTTATGCGTTATGCGTTATGCGTTATGCGTTATGCGCTATGCGTTATACGGTATGCGTTATGCGTTATGCGTTATGCGTGATCCGTTATGCGTTATGCGTTATGCGTTATGCGTTATGCGTTATGCGTTATGCGTTATGCGTTATGCGTTATTCGTTATGAGTAATGAGTTATAAGTTATGCGTTATGCGTTATGCGTTTTGCGTTATGCGTTATGCGTTATGCGTTATGCGTTATGCGTTATGCGTTATGCGTTATGCGTTATGCGTTATGCGTTATGTGTTATTCGTTATGAGTAATGAGTTATAAGTTATGCGTTATGCGTTATGCGTTTTGCGTTATGCGTTATGCGTTATGAGTTATGCGTTATGCGTTATGCTTTATGCGTTATGCTTTATGCGTTATGCGTTATGAGTTATACGTTATGCGATAATTGTTATCCGTTATGCGTTATGCGTTATGCGTTATTCGTTATGAGTAATGAGTTATAAGTTATGCGTTATGCGTTATGCTTTATGCGTTATGCGTTATGCGTTATGCGTTATGCGTTATGCGTTATGCGTTATGCGTTATGCGTTATGCGTTTTGCGTTATGCGTTATGCGTTATGCGTTGTGCGTTATACGTTTGCGTTATGCGTTATGCGTTATGCTTTATGCGTTATGCGTTATGCGTTATGCGTTATGCGTTATGCGTTATGCGTTATGCGATATGCGTTATGCGTTATGCGTTATGCGTAATGCGTTATGCGTTATGCGTTATGCGTTATGCGTTATGCGTTATGCGTTATGCGTTATGCGTTATGCATTATGCGTTATACGGTATGCGTTATGCGTTATGCGTTTGCGTTATGCGTTATGCGTTATGCGTTATGCGTTATGCGTTATGCGTTATGCGTTATGCGTTATGCGTTATGCTTTATGCATTATGCGTTATGCGTTATGCGTTATGCGTTATGCGTTATGCTTTATGCGTTATGCATTATGCGTTATGCGTTATGCGATATGCGTTATGCGTTATGCGTTATACGTTATGCGTTATGCGTTATGCGTTATGCATTATGCGTTATACGGTATGCGTTATGCGTTATGCGTTTGCGTTATGCGTTATGCGTTATGCGTTATGCGTTATGCGTTATGCGTTATGCTTTATGCATTATGCGTTATGCGTTATGCGTTATGCGTTATGCGTTATGCGTTATGCGTTATGCGTTATGCGTTATGCGTTATGCGTTATGCGTTATGCGTTATGCGCTATGCGTTATACGGTATGCGTTATGCGTTATGCGTTATGCGTTATGCGTTATGCGTTATGCGTTATGCGTTATGCGTTATGCGTTATGCGTTATGCTTTATGCGTTATGCGTCATGCGTTATGCTTTATGCGTTATGCGTTACTCCTTATGAGTTATGGGTTATAAGTTATGCGTAATGCGTTATGCGTTATGCGTTATGCATTATGCTTTATCCGTTATGCGTTATGCGTTATGCTTTATGCGTTATGCGTTATGAGTTATGAGTAATGAGTTATGCGTAATGCGGAATGCGTTATACGTTATACGTTATGCGTTATGCGTTATGCGTTATGCGTTATGCGTTATGCATTATGCGTTATGCGTTATGCGTTATGCGTTAAGCGTTATGCGTTTTGCTGTATTCATTATGCGTTGTGCATTATGAGTTATGCGTTATGTGTTATGCTTTATGCGTTATGCGTTATGCGTTACGCTTTATGCGTTATGCATTATGCGTTATGCGTTATGCGTTATGCATTATGCGTTATGCGTTATGCGTGATCCGTTATGCGTTAAGCGTTATGCGTTTTGCTGTATTCGTAATGCGTTGTGCATTATGTGTTATGCGTTATGTGTTATGCGTTATGCGTTATGCGTTATACGTTATGCGTTATGCGTTATGCGTTATACGGTATGCGTTATGCGTTATACGTTATGCGTTATGCGTTATGCGATATGCGTTATGTGTTATGCGTTATGCTTTATGCGTTGTGCGTTATTAGTTACACGTTATGCGTTATGCGTTATGCGTTATGCGTTATGCGATATGCGTTATCCGTTATGCGTTATGCGTTATGCGTTATTCGTTATGAGTAATGAGTTATAAGTTATGCGTTATGCGTTATGCTTTATGCGTTAGGCATTATGCGTTATGCGTTATGCGTTATGCGTTATGCGTTATGCGTTATGCGTTATTCGTTATGAGTAATGAGTTATAAGTTATGAGTTATAAGTTATGCGTTATACGTTTGCGTTATGCGTTATGCGTTATGCGTTATGCGTTATGCGTTATGCGTTATGCGTTATGCGTTATGCGTTATGCGATATGCGTTATGCGTTATGCGATATGCGTTATGCGTTATGCGTTATGCGTTATGCGTTATGCGTTATGCGTTATGCGTTATGCGTTATGCGTTATGCGTTATGCGTTATGCGTTATGCGTTATGCGTTATGCGTTATGCGTTATGCGTTATGCGTTATGCGTTATGCGTTATGCATTATGCGTTATGCGTTATGCGTTATGCGTTATGACTTATGCGTTATTCGTTATGAGTAATGAGTTATAAGTTATGCGTTATGCGTTATGCTTTATGCATTATGCGTTATGCGTTATGCGTTATGCGTTATGCGTTATGCGTTATGTTTTATGCGTTATGCGTTACTCCTTATGAGTTATGAGTTATAAGTTATGCGTAATGCGTTATGCGTTATGCGTTATGCGTTATGCGTTATTCGTTATGAGTAATGAGTTATAAGTTATGCGTTATGCGTAATGCGTTATGCGTTATGCGTTATGCTTTATGCGTTATGCGTTATGCGTTATGCGTTATGCGTTATGCGTTATGCGTTATGCGTTATGCGTTATGCGTTATGCGTTATGCGTTATGCGTTATGCTGTATGCGTTATGCGTTATGCCTTATGCGTTATGCCTTATGCGTTATGCCTTATGCGTTATGCGTTATTCGTTATGAGTAATGAGTTATAAGTTATGCGTTATGCGTTATGCTTTATGCGTTATGCGTTATGCGTTATGCGTTATGCGTTATGCGGTATGCGTTATGCGTTATGCGTTATGCGTTATGCGTTATGCGTTATGCGTTATGCGTTATGCGTTATGCGTTATGCGTTATGCGTTATGCGTTATGCGTTATGCGTTATGCGTTATGCGTTATGCGTTATGCGTTATGCGTTATGCGTTATGCGTTATGCGTTATGCGTTATGCGTTATGCGTTATGCGTTATGCGTTATGCGTTATGCGTTATGCGTTATGCGTTATGCGTTATGCGTTATGCGTTATGCTTTATGCGTTATGCGTCATGCGTTATGCTTTATGCGTTATGCGTTACTCCTTATGAGTTATGAGTTATAAGTTATGCGTAATGCGTTATGCGTTATGCGTTATGCATTATGCTTTATCCGTTATGCGTTATGCGTTATGCTTTATGCGTTATGCGTTATGCGTTATGAGTAATGAGTTATAAGTTATGCGTTATGCGTTATTCGTTATGAGTAATGAGTTATAAGTTATGCGTTATGCGTTATGCTTTATGTGTTATGCGTTATGCTTTATGCATTATGCGTTACTCCTTATGAGTTATGAGTTATAAGTTATGCGTAATGCGGTATGCGTTATACGTTATACGTTATGCGTTATGCGTTATGCGTTATGCGTTATGCGTTATGCGTTATGCGTTATGCGTTATGCGTTACGCTTTATGCGTTATGCATTATGCGTTATGCGTTATGCGTTATGCGTTATGCATTATGCGTTATGCGTTATGCGTGATCCGTTATGCGTTAAGCGTTATGCGTTTTGCTGTATTCGTAATGCGTTGTGCATTATGCGTTATGCGTTATGTGTTACGCGTTATACGTTATGCGTTATACGTTATGCGTTATGCGTTATGCGTGATCCGTTATGTGTTAGGCGATATACGTTTTGCGGTATTCGTTATGCGTTATGCGTTATGCGTTATGCGTTATCCGTTGTTCGTTATGCGTTATGCGTTGTGCGTTATTAGTTACACGTTATGCGTTGTGCATTATGCGTTATGCGTTGTGCGTTATGGGTTATGATTTATGCGTTATGCGATATGAGTTATGCGTTATGCGTTATGCGTTATGCGTTATGCGTTATGCGTTATGCGTTATGCTTTATGCGTTATGCGTTATGCGTTATGCGTTATGCCTTATGCGTTATGCGTTATTCGTTATGAGTAATGAGTTATAAGTTATGCGTTATGCGTTATGCTTTATGCGTTATGCGTTATGCGTTATGCGTTATGCGTTATGCGTTATGCGTTATGCGTTATGCGTTATGCGTTATGCGTTATGCGTTATACGGTATGCGTTATGCGTTATGCGTTATGCGTTATGCGTTATGCGTTATGCGTTATGCGTTATGCGTTATGCGTTATGCGTTAAGCGTTATGCTTTATGCGTTATGCGTCATGCGTTATGCTTTATGCGTTATGCGTTACTCCTTATGAGTTATGAGTTATAAGTTATGCGTAATGCGTTATGCATTATGCGTTATGCATTATGCTTTATCCGTTATGCGTTATGCGTTATGCTTTATGCGTTATGAGTTATGCGTTATGCGTTATGAGTAATGAGTTATAAGTTATGCGTTATGCGTTATTCGTTATGAGTAATGAGTTATAAGTTATGCGTTATGCGTTATGCATTATGCTTTATCCGTTATGCGTTATGCGTTATGCTTTATGCGTTATGCGTTATGCGTTATGCGTTATGAGTAATGAGTTATAAGTTATGCGTTATGCGTTATTCGTTATGAGTAATGAGTTATAAGTTATGCGTTATGCGTTATGCTTTATGCGTTATGCGTTATGCGTTATGCGTTATGCTTTATGCATTATGCGTTACTCCTTATGAGTTATGAGTTATAAGTTATGCGTAATGCGGTATGCGTTATACGTTATACGTTATGCATTATGCTTTATGCGTTATGCATTATGCGTTATGCGTTATGCGATATGCGTTATCCGTTATGCGTTATGCGTTATGCGTTATTCGTTATGAGTAATGAGTTATAAGTTATGCGTTATGCGTTATGCTTTATGCGTTATGCGTTATGCCTTATGCGTTATGCGTTATGCGTTATGCGTTATGCGTTATGCGTTTTGCGTTATGCGTTATGCGTTATGCGTTGTGTGTTATACGTTTGCGTTATGCGTTATGCGTTATGCTTTATGCGTTATGCGTTATGCGTTATGTGTTATGCGTTATGCGTTATGCGTTATGCGTTATGCGTTATGCGTTATGCGTTATGCGTTATGCGTTATGTGTTATGCGTTATGCGTTATGCGTTATGCGTTATGCGTTATGCTTTATGCGTTATGCATTATGCGTTATGCGTTATGCGATATGCGTTATGCGTTATGCGTTATTCGTTATGAGTAATGAGTTATAAGTTATGCGTTATGAGTTATGCGTCATGCGTTATGCGTTATGCGTTATGCGTTATGCGTTTTGCGGTATTCGTTATGCGTTGTGCATTATGAGTTATGCGTTATGCGTTATGCGTTATGCGTTATGCGTTATGCTTTATGCTTTATGCGTTATGCATTATGCGTTATGCGTTATGCGATATGCGTTATGCGTTATGCGTTATTCGTTATGAATAATGAGTTATAAGTTATGCGTTATGAGTTATGCGTTATGCGTTATGCGTTATGCGTTATGCGTTATGCGTTATGCGTTTTGCGGTATTCGTTATGCGTTGTGCATTATGAGTTATGCGTTATGGGTTATGATTTATGCGTTATGCGATATGAGTTATGCGTTATGCGTTATGCGTTATGCGTTATGCGTTATGCGTTATGAGTTATGCGTTATGCGTTATGCTTTATGCGTTATGCGTTACTCCTTATGAGTTATGAGTTATAAGTTATGCGTAATGCGTTATGCTTTATGCGTTATGCGTTATGCGTTATGCGTTATGCGTTATGCGTTATGCGTTATGCGTTATGCGTGATCCGTTATGCGTTATGCGTTATGCGTTATGCTTTATGCGTTATGCGTTATGCGTTATGCGTTATGCGTTATACGGTGTGCGTTATGCGTTGTGCGTTATGCGTTATGAGTTATGCGGTATGCGTTATGCGTTATGCGTTATGCGTTTTGCGGTATTCGTTATGCGTTGTGCATTATGCGTTATGCGTTGTGCGTTATGGGTTATGATTTATGCGTTATGCGATATGAGTTATGCGTTATGCGTTATGCGTTATGCGTTATGCGTTATGCGTTATGCGTTATGCTTTATGCGTTATGCGTTATGCGTTATGCCTTATGC
>CAKAJA020000954.1:0-16158 GCA_916610235.2 Lasioglossum morio
TTATCGCGCCGGCGCGCGGCGACGCGATCTCTCCCGGCCCCGCGAACTTTGCACGCGATTTCTCGATCACGAAAACCTGCAGAATTCACCTACCAAACCACTTCGGATACACGAACCCTCGGATAATAGAATTTTCAAGCGTTTTTTCATAAGGAACATACTTTAACGAAAAGTTTTCCGCTCTTACCGATCGCGATTACTGGTTCAAGGTGCACCTTCGGAGCAAATTGCTCGTCGAAAAATTACTTAAACTGCATTTAATTAGCTTAACAATAAATCTAGAACCGATTAGAAATGTTGAAACACGACTGAATTACAGGCGTTTTAAGATCGACGATTTCAGCTTTGAACGGCTAAAAAAGATTGTATATATTTTCTTCTTTGTTGAAATTAGAATTTAAAAGTCTTCGAGGATCAGCAGAAAATATTGAAATGATAATGTCATCGGATTATTGGATTAACATCTCGTCAGCTCGTTGTTCGCGAAGTAATAAATCATACACGCAGAGTTAAGCGCAAATTGCGAAAGCAAACGACAGATTGATTCCACGAGGCAATAATTGGCCAAGGATGATAGTCACGATTGATGATTCGTGGCAAAAAGGGGCGCAGGGAGAGCACGTCTCAATTAAGCCGGCTGTTAATTAGAAAAGTAGTGGCTGCTGCTTTTCGCGAAGATGTAAAGCGCGCAATTAGTCAACTGCCTGCAATTACATTCCGGTAGCAATCATCGGTCGGCCAGTTGCAATTATCTGTCGACAATTTTACTGACAAATGATCGATATTAGCGTTCTTAATGGTCACCATGATAATTGATCGTTATAGAGCCATTTTTGCGCGGATCATCGAGCCGTTCAAACCGTACGCGCAATTATTCATAATAAAAATGCAGTCAGAACACTTCGGCCACAATTTTTATCGTCGTGTTTCATTGCCGAATACCTCTTACTCTTAACTTCTTTTGCAATTATACTTAAGTTTGAAATATTGCAACACTCAGAATATTTGAAATTATCCACTGAATTATGAATAATCACATTTTTAAACCTGTCGCAATGTTTCATCAAATACCCCTAAAAATATCAATGTCTTCCTCGACTTATTCTTTTATAATTAAAATTAAATTTAACATATTGCAGCCTTCAGAATATTTGAAATTATCCTCTCAATTGTGAATAATCACATTTTTAAACCTGTCACAATGTTTCATCAAATACCCCTAAAAATATCAATATCTTCCTCGACTTATTCTTTTATAATTAAAATTAAATTTAACATATTGCAGCCCTCAGAATATTTGAAATTATCCTCTCAATTGTGAATAATCACATTTTTAAACCTGTCACAATGTTTCATCTATACCCCTAAAAATATCAATGTCTGATCAATTTTTTCCACTTCTTTTACAATTAAAATTAAATTTGGACATTGCAGCACACAGAATTGTCGAGCAACTGCTTAAATTTCGTCTCCCACCCTTTAGATAGAAAGTCGTCTCGATTCGCAAGATCGGGTCGCGTTGCAATCGTCGGATTTTATGAAGTATCAGCCGTAAGCTACGCGTACAAATCGCTGATATTACCAACTTGTTCCCGCGTTGCGCCAACGTAGATGGAGAGGGAAAAAAACTGATTCTATGGCTTTATCGTTATGGTTAATTTACAACGCCACGGCCGGGAACGAAATATTCGGCACCGGGTACGCCTTTCGCGAGATCTGATCGAGTCACGCGAAGCCTCGGAATCATTAATTAATCGTTTCTCCGGATCGGGGTAATAATTTCAACGTAACTAGCCGAAGTGCATAATTTAACGGTACCAGTGATTGCATGTAAACACATGCGGACGCAGCATTTCGCCGGTGGCAGCGGAATTTTCACAGTAATTTAGAGAAATCGTTCGATCTCTACAACCCCCTTCCACCGGGAAACTGTTCTGGAAAAGTCGGCGTTCTCGTTAAAGTTTGCGAATTCTTTCAATTAATTTCGATTGAAAGAAACCAGAGTCACCTACTTACAACAATACGAAATTAAATTCAAATATTTCGAAGGGTTATTTTAAATATCCAAATAGATATGTGAACGTTGATGATTGGCTATAAAATGGCTAATTTCTAACCGGAGAGCCAGGGAGCAGTAAAAATAAATAGCAAAAATTTCAGAAACATGTTTGAAAAATGACGAGAACTTCCTGGAAATCTTACAAAAAAAAGTAGCCATAATTTTTGATGGGTTTTCCGAAAGAAGGCTCGATTCATTTCCTCCTGCAGACCAAAAATAGAGACATCATGGAGTGAAAATCGTTTTCCCGGGTAGAGGGGCCGAGTCATGAATATGGAGAAGGTGGCAGTGTTCCAGTCGATGATTCCCGCACGCCAATCGAGTAACTCACCGGTTGACGTTTTCTTGCATTAGGTTGATTCCGGATGCCTCCGATGATTCTCCGAACGGGAGAAAGGGGAAAAAAGGGACAGTCCAATCTCGAGGGCGATCTTAGTAGCCAGATGAAATAAGATGGAACGCCGTGCCGTTGCGTTGGACGGACGTGCCTCGAGATTTAAGAGGCTTACCGGTGCTCGTCGACTGTGGCAGCCCTTCGAAAACATCCAGTCCGTTTTATGGGGGCCTCTTCTCTAGGGGCCGGGCCCCGAAATTGGAGAGTGCTTGCCCGTCTAGGGAGGGTTCTAGATTCCAGATACCAGAGGAATAGGGTTTCTCGCTCGGAACTAGCAGGTGGATACCGTCCAAGCCGTGTGAATGCTCTTCACGTAACGGGTGTCCAATATTACCGGACACCTGAAGCACCTTCAGGGTGCTCGAGTCCTTCCAAATTCTCTATCCTGTCAATTTTCACTCCTTGATCCGCCCTTCTCTATCTCCACTGCAATTTAAAACGCGACTTGTTCTGTCTCACCCCATGAGAGTATTGTACTTTCTATTTAACCCCTTTTTTTTAAAGAAACAAGGGTTTTTAACAACATCCAACAAATATGAATGTTACGCGTTTCATTTTAGATGAAATGAACTTTGATTCGTTTGTAATCAATATTTAAGCATTAAGATAAATGTCCTAAATTTCTACGATATTTTCGTGCATAAAGACGTTCTAATCACTATCACTGTAAAAGAAAAGGTACGAATAGGGTTAAAAGGTCAGAACTGTCCATGAACATCTAAAAATTGAATCTCAGCATGTGTTGTAAAAATTTCTAACGGTCTTCTACATTGAAACTGATAAAAACAAGTTCTCAACAAGTTACAAACAATATAACGATATTTTAAAAAATTGCCTGATGTATTCATTGTTTTATGTTTCATTCTACTCATTTTTGTTATAATTACCAGACTGCAGATCTTTATGCATATATAGCAAAATTGAGTTGATGGAATTAAAAATTCTTGAGAAATTTTGAAAATTGAAGATGTCAATATTAAGGGAAGAAATAGCATTCAATTTGGTTTCTATTTCTTGCAATCGATGTAGACAATTTTTATTTTGCATAAAGATCCGCAGTCTACAGATAACTTTCTTAACTGCGTATACTGACTCTTCCAGTCAAATACAATTCGACTAGTATGTTTGCTTCAGCTAATCTTTCATTTAGTTTCCCGGCGAGCCGATTTCTACGACGAATCGTTCGAGAAAGATTCGAGCGATTAGGACGATAGGGAGTTTTCAGCGGAAAAGGGGGGCAAGAGTTGTTCGAATGGGCGATCAGGTCCGATAAGATTTCGAATCGTTTTCCGGTCGTTGGAGGGTTCTTCCGGTATTCTGAAATCGGCGATTGTCTGGCAAGCATCGCTGTTAACCGGACTTTTACGATCCGACCGCCAGCTCGGATGGCTCGGAAAGGAACAGGACTAGGGTGGAAGGGAACGGTTCGAACAAGGACGGAGTGGAGAAAGACAACGAAACGTGCGTAAGGAGACATTTCCGTGGCGTTGTTTGTATGCAGCTCGCGATAGCGTACTCGTACACACGGTAACGACTCCTTCGCGTTTCCGGTACGCGTGCCGGCGCCATTTTCGTTCCACTTCGAGCTGGGACGCTCTCCATAATCACGAAAATGTTCAGACTTCGATTTCAAAACGCTACGTTCAACCGGAAATATAATATTCTTTCATTATTTATTAAAACATCCGTCGTATTCACATTTTTACGTTGGTCACCAATCGATGAAGCTATTCTTTTACCAGACTTGTACATTTATTTTCTTTTGTGGCGTGTACTGTGAATGTAGCATAATATGTATACATATGTATATTCTACTATACAAATGCGGGTTTTTATGCAAAATAAATATTTTCTGCATCCGTTGCAACGATGCAAGTTACTACAATCAAATAAAAATGTGTTCCTCCCGTAATAATTTTAATAAGTCGATAATAATACATATATCCATTATAAACTAACATATGTAGCAATAACCTAACCACAGTAAAGTCGCGTTTACTGTCCAGCAGCCTGAGTTCTGCACTGACAATGATCGCGTACCGACATTATTTTTTTAAGACTGCGTCTATCGCGCCGAGAATTCAAAAGAAAGTCGAACGTAGAGGACAAACCGATCGCGGACAATAAACGCGACTTTACTGCATTTTGCACAGATTTTGAAGTGACAAAAATTATTTTACTCTCCATCGATGCATATTTAAATCATCAGGCTATCTGAAACCTCGGAATTAAATTATAGGCGAGACTTAAATAAATTGTGATTAATTGTTAAACCGCTCCAGTTTACTATAATTTTCTCTTTTCACCGAAAACTGTATGAAAGATATTGATGGGGACTGGACGAAAAATTTTTTGGAGGGGCGTCCTCAAGAATAGCACTGCGACGAGACGAAAATGTATTATTGTCGTTGCAAACTGGTTTTCCGGTAAAAAAAAGCCGGAGTGCGGAGACGCGAGACCGATGCGCCATTTTGTTATTCGTCAATCGGACTGCGTCAAAGGAACGCCGCGCAATTAACGTGGAATGTTGCGCAGTTCCATCCGAGGGGTGCAATTATTACACAATTGAATGGCGGCCGGCCGTGTACGACGCGCCGCAGAAAAATCGAATCCACACACGAATTTCACGTGCGCGCCTCTCGATGCAACGAGAATCGAACTGTGTCCGCATGACCATTAATATCCGTAGTTTAATTATAATAACCCGCGCCCACGTCTGGATTTTCAATTTTAAGAATTAGCTACCCATGACGTCGCCAATATAATTTCAAAACGTTAAGCAGGATGCAATTTTTATACAACGAATACAACGTACCTTAATAAATAATAAATAAATTATACAGACGCTTTTGATAAAGTCGGCAAATTCTATAATCGTTAATAGAACGTGATTAAACGTAGGTTCTCTAAATTCTATGTAATTGTCGTTGAAAATTCAGATCGTCCTAACCCGACTAGGAAAAATGAAACAAGCGTTTGCAGAATCGAGAGTTCTCGATTGCTCGTTCGAGAAACGTTCCCGCTTGGTTTTCTCGTAATTCTCTGACGTTCCTCGCCGCCACCCGTGAAAGATGAATATTTCACAGCAAATGTTCGACATGGAGAGTCCGTAGCCACGCTAATGCCTCGTAAAACAGCCGGGAATTTTGTTGAGGCGAGCCGTGGCGAGTTCCTTTTCGGTCACGGAGGGAATCTCTTCTCTGCCGCGGGAATTAATTCGAATTGAAATCCAAAAAGGGAAGAGAGATTTAATTACCGCGATCGGGGTTGTCGACCGTCGATGAACTTTAACGGCCGCGGCTCAATATCAGTATCGACTCGCATACTCGCCGGGAGACGTCCTCCAGGTATCTGGGTCCCCAGCGAAACTATTATGTATTTCCTTGTGTGCTTTTCGGTATGTCTTCAATTATAGGAAATATTCCTCATGCGCGTATTTTACCCGCTGCCTACGGTCTGTTGTATCGATGAAATTCCTTTTTTATTGTCTACGGACTGAGTCACCTGAGATAAGCCACCTGAGTCATGGGAGATGGAAGAAATGCTTGGGAGAAAAGCCGCTTGGTTCCGTGGCGTTCTCAGCCGATGAGCAAGGCTTTTCTTTACGGATTCCAGAGATTCGATGGTCAGATTTCGATTTCTCAAATCGAACCCTTCATTTTGCTACACTTACCATTTTTTCACCAACGAATATTACAAGTTCAAACTTTAAAAAATTCAAAAATTCTTACATTCCAATATCTAAACATTTAAACATACTTTATTATTCGATCTACGAATCGAACGAAATACGATCGACGAAAAATCTAACATTCAAAGACTCAACTCACCGAGCGTTACCTCAGTTTTACATTCTCAAGGACGGAATGTGCAGAATCAGTTATTAACTCGAAAACGAAACATTTCTTCCGACCTAAAATAATTCAATTTTACAATATTTTTCTCATTTCATGGATGTGAAATTGATATGATACGTCATATTGTACTTGAATGTTTAGTAATTGGTTAGATCCCAACATATTTAATAATGTAAACAATATGTATTTAGAATAGTGGCACAGCGATTTTAAGTGGTGACTCTGAATCACCACTCGAGTGCTAAGGGTTAACTTTTCAACAGACAGATTTTTCACCATTGTGTCAATTAAATAATAAGGGTGGAATTAAATTTATTGTAGAAACTGAGGAACAGATAAAAATTCAATGGAACTATCATGGAAAGTGTAGACGTTCTTCAAATGCACCCTGTGTATTGAGTAAAGAGGTACACAGTTTTCAAGAAAGAAACTCTTTGCTATTTAAGAGAGATAAAAATGGTAGTTTTCATGGTCTAAGTACGGCGAAGCCTAACGGCTGTTAAACGCTATCGAGTTCCCTCTCCCATGGTTTTTCCTCCCCTCCTTCGCTGTATCTGTCGGTCTAGAATGCATCGTAGGAGATTATACTGGGAGGAGCCGACTTCGAGATGCTTTGACTGTTCAAGATAAGTTTCCATGGACCAGTTTCGTTTCTGTCCGCTCGCATAGACAGGTCAAAAGGGACGTGGTGTCTCCAGTGTGTGGGTGTGCCCATGTGTGTGCGTGGAACCATGGAAGAAAAAGCACAAGACCATCTAGTAGCTGTGGGGTGCAGGTCAGTTTTGTGTCGGCTGTGTTACGCTGTCGGTGGCAATACTTCGGTCCTCGTGCTGCACTTTTCTTTGACCACGGGACCAAGACTTCGCTGATTTGGTACGTAGAAAGTAACACACAAAGTAGCAACGACTAAAAGGAGAACTCTTAAATAAACGATCCTCTAATAAAAACGCAACTCTTCTGTTAAAGACACAGTTAATTTCTAAAAGCACGCATGCTCAGTATTTGTTACTTTAAAAGTTGGCTGCTGAACAGATTGATTGCAACCGATTTGCAAAAGTAAAGTAATCTTCTTACTTCTAATTGGATAGCCGATCGATGTCTTTACAAACATTTATTTATAACTATTATCGTTGATTACTTATGATCATTTATGATACATTTGTGACTTTACAAAATCTTACTATTCTTCTATTTTTAGAGACTCAACAAGTTCGATTATAAATAATTGTACAAAAGATATTGCGGGGAGATCGAACTTCTATTGTACACTTTATTTCGGCTGATTGTGTTTGATTCATAATCTGACACTTTCAAGTAATCAAATTACAACACAATCATAGAAAAATCAAAGGTTTTACGTATGTACATGTATGGGAAAGTAAAATGGTTGAATTTTTCCCGAGAAGTATGATTCAATTTGCTCGATATTTTTGTGGTATACTGAGCGTTGTTCTGTGGAGTTTGAAATTCGAGTCCCGTGACCCGATATCATATTTCATCGGCCAGAGATTCGCATGTTGCGCAGTGTGTATCCAAATAATTAGTCTCACAATCGAACCATAACCAGCGAACGGTTCGGCAGTATTAAAACTAGCGTTACGTGATTAGCAATGATAATGGGCGATACCAGGCTTTGCCGTTAAACATTTGAAAAGATCCACGGACAAAAACCGAAGATGGTATCGGTGGCCGTGAACGACTGTTCCCGCTAACGAATCCGAAATTTATTCACAACAACCAGCCGATCCTGCCGGCTAGAAAACAATTTACAAGCGTTTCGCGTGCTGGATGATACCGCGCGATAACGATCAGCCGACTGCGTTATTATTCAACGCTTTTAATGGTATTATCTTCTATAAAAGTAGCTGGGAAACGCTAATGATTAATCCGCGAGGGCCGGCCGGCATGAGATGAACTGATACACCGTGTATTCTCACAGTGGATACAATTAAAGCCTCTGTTAGAGCGTGACTACACGTTCTCCTGGCTCTGATGTAATTCGCCCGGTAATCATCGCTATTATTAACCAATAACGTGTAATTAGGTGTATAGCTGTTTAGAGCGAACGATAGGAGACAAATGGACGCCCATGCCGTGCTGTATAATCTATCGTTCACGATCGTTTCTACAACCAACCAATAAACGCGTCTCGTTACTCCCACTATTTCATTACGCGTCCCATCACTTCTGCAATTCTTTTTATATCAGAATCTTAAGTACTCGGAAATACAACATTTCTGGAAATGACACGACGACTCAAAAATTCGAAGGCCCAACGATTCAAACATTCAAAGATTCGTAGATCCACCGATTCAAAGATTCATAAATTCAATATTTTACGATAGCTCAAAGATTTATAAATTTAATCATACTAGCATTCAAACGATCTAAGATTCAGGCGCTCCATAAATGTTCAAACTTTCACAGATCCAAATATTGGAACACGATATGAACATTCAAAGATTCAACGCCTTAAAGATTCGTAGATCCACCGATTCAAAGATTCATAAATTCAATATTTTACGATAGCTCAAAGATTTATAAATTTAATCATACTAGCATTCAAACGTTCTAAGATTCAGGCACTCCATAAATGTTCAAACTTTCACAGATCCAAATATTGGAACACGATATGAACATTCAAAGATTCAACGCCTTAAAGATTCGTAGATCTACCAATTCAAAGATTTATAAATTCAATATTTTACGAAAACTCAAAGATTTATGAATTTAATCATACAAGCATTTAAACGTTCTAAGATTCAGGCATTCCATAAATGTTCAAACTTTTACAGATCCAAATATTCGAACATTCTGAAAATGTCAACCTTTAAAGACTGAAACATTGAAACATTCCAAAATTCAAACTTTGAAAGACTCAAATATTCGAACATCTCGATTCAAACGCTTCGAAATTCCAAAATAATAATTCAGGGGTTCAAGCGTAAGAAATGTTAAATATTCTGATATTTGAAGACAGTTTTATATAATGAAGACTAGTAGTAGGGTAATTCAGGAAGTTGTAATATTTTGAATATTTCGGGATTCGATATTCGGCAACTGGCAATCATTCGTTCGAATATCGACCCGGCGATTTTCGTATCTGGCACGAAACATTAGTGCTGGCGGACTACTTGCCGAAATTGCCCCATGAGCGGGATCGTTAGAAGTACAATAGGCCCAGAGCAAACTACTGGTTCTCGACTTCTCGATGGAGCCTCGGCACGGTGCAGGTTGCAGGTAGACCCTCGAGGGTCCAGGTATCTGGAAAACGATCTTGAACACACACCGTGTAACCGAGCCGTGGAAAGTTAGGTCGGGACCTCGCGCATCATGGGTACAGGTGCATAAGGTGGACGATGAAAAAACCACTCGAAATCCCCTAATCCCAGAGAAAGAGCAGGTCTCTTTGGTAGCCAAGGGAAAAAACGTTCCAGGGGCGTGGTCGACCCTTTTAGCAGGTTGATTTTTCGAATTAGGGGCTGGCTTTCGGTTCCATTCGAAGAACGGAATTTTTTCCCTCGCGTTTCAGATATCCCGACTTCTTCCATGATGCTTTTTTTTCTCTCCATCCGAACACGTTCCCAATCAAAGTTTCTTTATGTATAAACAGGAAAAACTAGTACCTCTGAGATTGATCCAATATCTTCATTAATTATTGCTCGCGGACAAGTATCGTTAATCATCATCCACATGCGGAAATTCTTTCGTCGTGTGTTTGCTTCCTTCGTGGCTCTTAAAAAAGCTGTTTTTTACTCGATCCTGATACGACGTTCAATTAACCTTTCGCTAACGTCGAACAAAAAATCCGACTAGCAATTACTCAAGTAATTACTCGCGAGCTTGCGCGTTCAGGGAAATATGTTTATGAAGAGTAGCGATGGTCGAAGTAAAAACGTTATCGAATGAAATACCATTTAGGTAAGATAGTCAGTCGATTCTGATACGGAGAAAGATGACTAGAAAATAATCAACTTTTTATTCAGTTTACGGTAAAACTACGAGAGTCGTCAAAATGATGAGTTACAAAATTAATTAGGTTATTCAAATTGGAAAGATGCATTTATAGGGATTATTCAGGGGAGGGTTTAATCACCCTTATAAATTCAGAACATTTTTGTGGCAGTGTATTGTCATCTTCACTGGTAAAAATATAAGTTAAAGTTCTTTAAAATTTAATATTAATATTCTTCTAAAATATCATCATACTATACGCGTTTAATATTTTATACTGCACTTTTATTCGTATCGATAAAAACGTTATTATACGGTATTGGTAAATAGTGTTAACTAAACCTGCCAAGACCGGTCAAACTGTCCAGTTCCAGGTTTATTATTTTACAATTATTGAAATAATAAAAATTATTTTATAAGATTCGATTGTAGAAATATCTTTAGTAGATCACTTATTATAATAGGGGTAGCAGAAGTCTAAATAAAATCAATAATCATTTTTATAAGGGAACATGTACCAGTTACTTTTAAGATTCGGTAGGTTTAGCGTCAATAAATATTTTCTGCAATAGGTAATACAGTAAATCTATAGACTTCGTAATATTTCCATTTCAAACTCGAACGTTCCGCACGCAACGGCATTCTTGCACTTTTCCGAAAGTAATTGGAAACAGTCGGTGTTAATGGTCCGCGGATCTAGCGTTAAGTATGAAAGTGTTTGAGCATCGGTGCCACTTGGAGGCGCCAGGAGGCGAGCACCATGGGCGGGAAAATCGTCGCCGCGAATTATTTATTAGCCGACAGGACCGTAAACACAGGCCCGTTGTTTAACGTCCAATGTACCGGTGCGTTTGGTACTACGCTGATGCGGTGCCGCCCACGCGGTGCACGCATGCAACGCGTGCACACGCGAGTTTGCTCGGTGCAACTCCTTTAACGGGGAAATTAGTTACGAGCCCGTGAGACTCGCGTACGAACGATTCCGCTACCCCCTGATTACGTCAACCTCCTCCCGTGGCTCTGTGTACTGCGATTTTTCTCGCGCGTTAATCGACACGCCGCGGCGGACATTTTATGCGTTGTTTATGGTCGTCGGGATCACAGTTTGCGGAAACGTCGGCGGCATCTTTTTGCACGTTGTTGGATAATTGAATACTGTATCCGGCGAGCTTTATGATCCTTGGGGGTGTAAACGGACGTAAAGCGTGGGGAGAACAATTAAACTTACGTTCTTCGCTGGCTGAACAGAGATGTGGACGGTGATAGCGTTGTCAGCGTTAAGTATTTTTCCTCTTAAACGCCCCGCTCCGAGTAATTAATCGCGGAGATACGAATCGATTTCTTCGGAAACGTTTTACCGAAGATTCAATTATTTCCAAAATCAAACATTCCGATATTCAATGCTTTAAAGATTCAATGGTTCCAACATTTAAATGCAAACATTTAATAATTTAAATATTCGAAAATTCAAAGATTCAGAGGTTCGAGCATTCTCAAATTAAAGCATTCCGAAATTCAATGCTTTAAAGACTCAATGGTTCCAACATTTAAATACAAAATAATTTTAATATTCGGAAATTCTAAGATTCGAAGGTTCGAGCATTTCCAAATTCAAGCATTCCGAAATTCAATGCTTTGAGATTCAATGGTTCCAACATTTAAATACAAACTAATTAAATAAAAAATAATTTGAATACTCGAAAATTCTAAGATTCAGAGGTTCGAACATTCCAAAATTCGAACAGAAAAAGCTCGAAAGGGTTAATGGGGACGTTGTTGGACGGCGCACAATGTGCCGAACCGATGAATTCTGTGTAAAAATCAAAGAACTTTCAATAGAAATGAGATAGAGCGATGAAATTTTTTTTAATTAAAGCTGAAACTTTACAGAATATAAAAATAAAAATTAAAAATAATTTTTTAACAATAATTCGATGTGTGGGAGATCCGGAGGTCGTAGACAAGTTTTGAGACCAGATTTGAAATCAGCGTGACAAAATCTACGAGAAATGATGTATAGCATGTTCGAAAAAAAAAATTTCCGTGCGTGGTATTGGAAGAAACATAATTTTCTTGAGATTGTGCAAATTTAACGAATTTTTTCAAGATTAAAAAACGATAATACCACAATCTTTATAATTATTTCATATTCTGCGAAGTTTCTGCATTAATTTAAAAAAAAATTTCATCGCTCTATCTCATTTCTATCGATAGTTCTTTGATTTTGACACAGACTTCATTGGTTTGTCCCATAGTGCGGCGGGGGTGAACAGAGGGGTTGTGCTGCACCGTTTAAACGAAATCAATTACGCGCGGCGACAGGCCTGCCGGCGTAATCCGTTGGTTGTTACACGGCCGATGCCATGCGACGCGTCGGCGGCCTCAACGGGGTGCCCGCGTCCAATCGGCTTCCAGGTATTGCGAAACGCCGTTGGCATCCAATCAGCCCCGGTAGATCGTACCTCTAAGCCGTTGTCATTACGTTGAATTAGTCTTCGGGGGTTTCGTAGGCCGCGGCTCGACCGTCGGCTATCCATAATCCATCCGTCCACGGCTGAATCGCATCGTCATCCTTCGATATTATCATAGCAGTCTTTCGACCCGTCCCACCAACGAGAAAAACCTTTAATTGATCCCTGAATTAACTTCACTCTCCCCTAACACCTTTCTATGCCGTATCATTGCCCATAAGTCACGCGAAATCGGAACAACTAATTTTCAACTTTGACTTTTCATTCAGACAATTGTATTTCGCTCCAATCTTCCAAGAGAAACATATTTTTGAGGAAGATATCAATTAAGGCGATGGGAATAGACACAGCGCCTACATAGATTGATCTGCGATTTTTCGAGCCATTTCTGTTCGTGTTTTGATACCGGTCATTTAACCCTTTGCACTCTGAGCTCTTCTACTTCGAAAATTAAACATGTCTTCCTATCTAGAATAATTCCATTCTATATGTATGTATGTATAACTTTATTGGTTCCCCTTAGGGTTACAATCATTTTTTTTAAACCTTACTCCGCCTTTATCTTCATTTTCAAAACTTCTTAGCCTAAGCTTATTCGAACTTAGAAACTACCTTATGCCTATGTTTATGCCTAATAGATAGATAAATCGATAGATAGATAGAGAGAGAGAGAGAGAGAGAGAGAGAGAGAGCGAGAGAGAGAGAGAGAGAGAGCGAGAGAGAGAGAGAGAGAGAGAGAGAGAGAGAGAGAGAGAAGAAACCTATTTACAATAGACGCTATTTACCTTTACATGATTACGATTTTTATAAAATTATATAGAAATTTACAAATTTGGAACCTCCTCGGATTTTTTTTATTTTTTGGATATGAAATTAATGGAATACCTCATACAATATTGAAATGTTTAATAATTCGTTAGATCCCAACATATTTAATAATGTAAACGATATTTTGAATTATAGTACAGCAATTTTTAGCAGTGACTCAGAGTCACCACTCGAGTGGTAAGGGTTAATGTTTTCACTAAAGATTGACGTATTATCTATTATCTTTATCTATATAAATAAAAATCAAATGCTGTTCGTTGGTAAGCACACCACTTGAGAACGGCTGGACCGATTTGGCTAATTTTTGTTGTTAAATGTTCGTAATAGTCCGAATAAAGTTTCAGGGAAAGAAATATTGGAAAAATTGCCCGGAAAAATGGAAAATTCGGGAAAAGCTAAAAGTATTTTTGAATCATATGTCAATACAACAAAAAGACGAACGTCACAGCTGTTAATCAATATTTCAATAGAAATTTATTTACATTATTGACAAATTTATAGAAATTGTCGGGTCAGCTAGTCATAATATGTTTTGTTACACCATCGATTAAAAAACAGCCAGTTTGTACATAGCCAGTTTTTACGTGACACACTCTGTCTTGTGCTGCCAATAGATTCTCCAGACTTGAATTTACTATAAAATTATACATTTCGAACGTATTCAAGTGAACATGTCAGCCGTGTGTCACACGTGGACAAAATAAATATTCATATCCTAAGAGACGCTACAGAAAATTGACGTTATAGATCCTAAACGTATTTCGGAACATCTCGAGAAGATTTCTCGAAGCAGCCTGTATCGCGCGTCTCCCTAACACGTTCCACCATCAAAGTAGAATAAATTAAAGTCTCGAAGTGGGTCGGGCGCGCAGAAACAGAATAAATCGCACACGTACCGCCAACAATGTAGCAAGACGATTTTCGAGCGGAGTACAAGGAAGCGACGGCGTACGCAAAGAGCGAGGAGTTCCCTGAAACACTAAATTGCTCCTAATTTCACGGTCGAAAGCGAGGCGTCTCGCAAAAAAAACCGCTCGTTAGGTGATTACTAGCCTGTCGACGAAAGAATACACACAGCGATCAAGATGTAAACGGGAAGAACTTACTGTCAGCCGATAGTTTATCCTAGCACCCGACCTGATTATCTCTTTCTCTCGGAAAAAAAGAAAGTAAGCGAAAAAGAGAGAAGACCGTGTCCGGAGAAGGCTAAACGATTCGGTGGAAAGCCGGTGACGTATTCCGGCATTCTTCTCACGAGTGCGCGACGGTCGTTTAAGGATCCGTCGAAAATTCTGTGTTACTCGCGGAGCGATTCTTTTGTCGGCTCGGCTCGGTTTAATCGGCGGTTGTCGCATTCTTGGTTACCGGAAACGCCGTCGCCGGGGCCCCTTTCCCTTTTTCTTCCGAGTGGTAATGGCGGGCCGTGCCGCGCGGTCCCACACGCATAATTATCGCCGACAAACCAGAAGATCCTTATCGGCAGCCAGCGTCATAATTATCACCGTGCCGGTGGTCACTTACGCGTTACACGGCCACGCACATACCTCGCATTGCTTCGCTCGAATTCCGTGGCTGACTGCCACCGACAGATGCACGTAACTCGTAAAGCTGCCCCCGTACAGAAAAAAAGAAACAAACGAAACGGAAAAAAACTATAGGGGGGCCCATGGAGGAAGGGAGAAGGCATCCGATTCCCGTTGCAACTCGGGACCGATCGCGATCAGGAATCGACCGGAGACCGACAAAAATCATCGACTCGGTATTTCGGCCCGCCGATAAACACTCGCCGCGGACCCCGTCTGACCATAATCGTTTTAATCTACTTGACGCGTTCCCGGCTCAACGCATGACTGCCCGCTGCTGCCTGCCTGCCTGCCTGCCTCTCAGCCTATACGTTTCTTTTTCGCGATCTCCACGGAATTGTTACTACATTCCACCGACGAGAACACTCGAGACCAAGGTGCCTGGAAAATAGGAATGCGAGCGGATTGGGATGGGGTCTCTAGCTCGATGTGTGGTTTAATGAATTAGCTACCGATAAACTACCAACCCAAGAATGGCAGATCTTTCTTACAGAATTGACTACGCGTGGAACCGTTCATTGATTTATCTATCAATTTGTTTTTAAAACATTTTTTATCACGTTTCAGTATTAACTTAATTGTTACTACTTTGTAGTTTGGATCGAAAGAGATCAAGATACTGCTGTCGAAGGGTTAATCAGGAACGAAAGAGGTATGAAACTGTCCTGCAGGTTTTATTTGTAACATGGAACATTTTTGAAAAGTTTTAGTTTGAATGGAAGCTTCAAGAACTATATTTCATAACAGATTAAAAGTTCTCGACCAATGTAGAAATATGAAACAGATTGTTGAGTAGATACGTGTGTAGATGGTTCACATTTCGAAGCTTGTTTGTGCTTCATTCATAATGTTTCGTTTGAAATATCATTTTCAGTTCGTCTGTGTTTGAACTCCTGAATTTGTGAAAATTGTACATACATGCGCCATCAGTAGTCTGATTCCCATCAAGTTAAACTGAACTGGGTGAGAATCTTACAAATACCGTCTTTACCGACAGTGCGATGAAATAGGG